>JANHFM010030560.1:0-10637 GCA_032468115.1 Grayia smithii
TTATTAAATTGTTTTGTTTGTTTAATATTGTGAGCCGCCCAGAGTCCTCTGGGAGATGGGCAGCATATAAATATGATTAATAAATAAATAAATAAACACTGTCGAAGGCTGCGGTACCTAGGCTGCTGTCACACAAATGCCTATATCTCTGCAAGTATTGCATCAGCACACTTAACACTTTATCAATGTTCATTGGGGACATATGTACATGTTCACACAAGATTTCATCGAAATCCATGGTGGTCAAGGTGGCAGTTTTCTGAAAGGGCTATCATCTTAAGTTTCAAATATTATAGAAAGAAAAACTAGGAGATAACTGTAAATGTATATTATATTTTTTATGCAAACATTTTTATTAGGTTATAAAGTATTATAAAATACAAAATAAAATAAAAGCAGTGAGAGGGAGGGGAAAGAGAAGTGAGGAAAGGTAGGGAAAAAAAAGAAGCATTAACTTCCGACTCTGTTGCAGTAAAATAGGGCATTAACATTAAATCACAGCTTTTTATTTTTCCATAATAATATGAACAAGTCATTTCTATAAAGATCTATCAATCTAATCTGTAAAACCCAAAGTCAAAATTACATTATTTTCTACATCAAGCACAGAATTAAGAAGCAGTTTCCAGGTGGAAACAAAAGTACGTATATTCTTCTCTGTAATCAGAGTAGGGGAAGAGAGAGGATGGTTCTACGCAAGTAGCCAGCAAGCAGGCACACGCAGCACCATTTGCATGTATGGCTGGCACGCATGCTGCTGGTTGGGTAAATGGAGCATGTGCACACTCACCCACTGCTCGTGCAAATGGGAATGCGTATACATGCACAGACTCACCCGCCATTTCTGTGGCCTGGTTCCAAATGGCTTAGAGCCCAGTAGTGGATCATAGCCCAGGGTTTGGGGATCCCGGAACAAGAGACCTACAGATAGGATCTCATGGCCAGACATCTTCAGGTCAAAGGAACAAAAGAGGACTGGAAATTTGACAGTAAGACAATTGAAATGACATGAGGTAGGGGCAGCTTTGAAAATAATTATGGATACATAGGAATCGTCTGACTGAACTAAGAGATAAAAAGGACAAATTGGGAAATGAAGAAAGGAGGTAGTTATCAAGGTGTTTTACCATCAGGCAGCTAACTTCTAAAGAAAGAATGCAAAAAAAACTTGCACTTGCAAATAATGCTAAAAGCAGTATTCCTTTTTTCATTTTTGCCTATGTCGATAGTAAGAAAAAGAAAAACAGCAGAATGGACTTGCTGATGGTTGTCATGGTATGGTATGGTTTTGAAATATGATAAGGTACTGACTACTAAGAGGCAGAGTTGTGCTAAATCTGTACCTTCTGATCTCACCCATTATTAGTTTTTCTATTTTCTAACTTTACTGTATTTTTGGTAAGAAGAAAACTACAGATAGCATTCAAAGTACTATTGCCAAAGTACAAAGTACTATCATGACTATTCAAAGTTACAACACATGCCCTAAAATTACATACAACTCTGTTCCAAGATTATGATGGCTGCAGTGCCCCTATGGTCATTCACTGTTATGACCATAAGGACACTGCAGTGCCCTGTACCTCTCTTCCCTCATCCTATTCCACAGGACCCTACAGCACTGAGGCTTGTATCCCACATGCACATCACCTTGTGCACTTATTATCTGAAGCTCTATGCACCTCATGTTAGGGAAGGACAGCAGACCATATGGTCCTGGCCCACGCAGTGGCAACCCAAACATGGCTGGCATTTTCTCATCTGCTTGTGGATGGAGACAAAATGGCAGCCGGCAAACAAACTTATTTTGTTTTGCTGCCTTAATGAGGTCTGCACAGTACTGGAGAAGCTTCTGAATGCTCCAGAAAGCTTCTATGGTGCTGTGCAGATTTTATTAAGGCAAAAATACAAAGCAGCTTGTCCCCAGGCTATATGACAGTGATCTGAAAGTGACCACCATTTTTGGAGTGGAATAAATGGTGGTCACTTCCATGTCACTGCCATAGCTAGGAATGAAGTACTCCATTTTGTTGCCTTAATGAAATCTGCATAACAGTGTATAAGTTTCTGAAAGCTGCATAAAGTTTGCAGAGCTATGCAAACCAGGTTGTAGCAGTGAAATTGATTGCTTTATTATGTGGTCACATGGGGTGATTCTAGAAGCAGTGGCAATACCAAAATGTAATTCAGCCACTGGAAACTTGGCAGCTGCTTTTAGAATCATGCTATACTGCTGCATAATCAAGCAATCTGTTTCAGCCCTCTGGAAGGCCTTAGAGCTCTTCAAAAGGTGAGGAGGGTGGGGTGGAAATCAGGCCTAAAACCTGGGGGCCCAAGTAGGAATGGGAAAATGTCTCTGGGAAGGGTAGAAGTGGAGCATAGGGCATCTTGGACAGTGGGGGAAGCTTTGGGAGGGCCAGGGCAAATGATTCTGAGCCTTTGTTAGGCCTCCAAGAGCCTCCTCTGAACCATCCTGTGCTCCACTTACAATATGCATGTCCGTTAAATGGTTCAATGGGGAGTGCTGGGATGGGAAAGTTGTTAATTGAGCTGTGTCATTTAATAGCTGTTGTGACATGTGACTGTATCAGGCAGGCTATATTACAGTTATATCTCAAAGATTACTTGTACTCTATTGAGGCCAGTGGTGATCCAAATCAGAGATTTTATGTTTTAACTTTTAAAAAATAGCAGAGTTGAATAGGTTGGTGATTCATATAAAACAATGACTGAAAACTAATAACTTTATTAAAGTTTTGAAAGACAACAAACATCTTCAGAATGGACTGACCCATTTAAAGGTCTTTATTGGATTACTGATTTACATTTTCAAACATTCCTTGTAATGATGAGTAAGTTCAACTGCAGTATCATTCATGGAAAGCATTATACAGGTAATTTTATTACTGCAGTTGGAATGTGGCTTGAAAATTAAGCTGCTGAAGTGTAGACTTTGATTTTCATTCTAGTCAAAATCCTACTCCTATTTTTGTGAAACTTGTTATAGCCATCGGACTGTCCCTGCAGGTCACAGTTTGGGTGTTTGATTTCATGTCTGCTATTACAGCTTTATCGGTGCTATATCTACTCCATCTTTCTCCCATCTCAGCCACACACACCCATGGCACACCAGCACATGCAAAGTCTTTTCCCCACCCCACCATGTCCAGGTCCAGGTCCATTTACTTTTTACCTTTTTGTGCAGCGGCTGAGAAGCACACCAAATAACTGCCTGGTACAGTGAGTCATAACAAACACAAAGTTTCTGATGAGTAGAACCAGCTTCTCTAATCTTCAGAAACATCACATTCATTAGTATTCTAGTTAACAAAACCTCTTTCTAGCCTTCAGAATAATTGTGAGAAGAATACCAACCCTAACTCTTCAGAAAATTGTGTTTGCTAGTTTTCTGGCTAGAGGGGAACTCCTACAGCAGGCCAGAGAAAGGAAACTGCAGTATATAGCACTCATATATAAGATGCACGAAAACTATAATAAAAAGGAGCATGTTCTCATCTAACTGTGATGTTTCAAGTAGCCATCTGTACACTCACAACTACCTCCATCCCCCCTATACACATCTTGAGATACATAAAAAGGCAGAAGGAAAATCTAATAATTATAGCACCACTTCTTTAAAAAGCTGAAAAAAAAGTGGCCACCTAGTTAATTGCTGCAAGAAGACTGCACAAATTGACAGTTAACAACCACATGACAAAGTAGAAACAATGGTATAGACCTGTAAGAAATACCATCTATCTGCAAGAAAGAACTGGTGGAACCACAAAACAGACAGTAATAGAAAATGAAGAAACTAAAGTGGTCTGGAATTTTAGAATGCAAATAGACAAGCATCTGCCACGCAACACTCAAGACTTAACAATTGACAATAAAAAAGACAAAAAGGTCTGGATAGTAGATATGTCAGTACTTGGAGATAGCCGAATAGAAGAGAAAGAACTAGAGAAAATAACAAAGATCTGCAAATATAAAGAACAACTGTGGCAAAGAAGGCAAAGGTAGTAGAAGCAGTGATAAGTGCCTTGGGTGCAATCACAAAACAACTGGAGCATCACTTGAACACCATTAGCATTGACAAATTAACCATCAGTCAAATGCAAAAGACTCTGAATAGCTTACATCCAGTGACAACAACGACATGAGAAAGTAGTAACGATGATGCATTGGAAAATTTGCAGGAAATGTTATTTACCTGCAAGCAAAAACTGGTAGGAGTATAAAAATATAGAATATGAAGAAGCTAAAGTTCTGAGACTTTAGAATTCAAACAGACAGCACCTGCCACATAAAACCCCAGACTTAACAATTGTCAATAAGAAAGACAAAGTCTGAATAGTGGATTTGATAGTACTTGGAGACAGCAGAATAGGAGAAACAACTAGAGAAAATAACAAAATACAAAGACTCACAAATAGAAATAAAATTACTGTGACAAAACAAAAGCAAAACTGGTACCAATAGTCATAGGTGCCTACAGAATAGTTTATATCCAGTGACAATACCTCTAACACTACCGTGTTTACCCGAAAATAAGATTCTTATATTTTTTTAACCCCGAAATAAGCGCTTGGCCTTATTTTCAGGGAGATCTTATTGTTTTGCGACATGAGGAGCAAGATGGGGCTCCTCTTGCCGTCTTATCTGATTTCTAGCTCTGTGTTTAAATATTTTTGGGGAGAGGCTTATTTTTAGTGCATGTGCTCAAAAGCCCGATTGGGCTTATTATCAGGGGATGTCTTAATTTTGGGGAAATGGGGTATCAAACATCCACTTCTGCCTATCACAGATCTTTGGAAATAATTTGATAGCTGACAAAAATGCCAAATCCAGTTTCAATATCTGGCTGAGTGTGTGACAAATCAAAACAATAATAACCAAAGCACAAGTAACTTGTTTTTCTTACGATGCTGTAGTAATCTCAAGAAACTGAAGATAAAGATGGAAAGCATGATCTTCCCACCTAAACTCCGTTTTTGAAGGATTGCTCAAATAGGTTTTACACACTGGCGAACATTCAAAGAACCATCATTATTTCATAGCAAGAACTTCTTGCTAAGAATTTACAAAAGTAAATGGATGGATTTAAGTATATAAGCTATTTGCAAGGTCTAGGTCAGTGATGGCTAACTTTTTCCAGACCGAGTGTCCAAAGCGTGTGCAAGAATGTGCATGCAAACCCACAAAATGCAATGTGCGTGTGCACAATCCCCTGCATGCATCCCTCCTCCTGGGCATGCGTGGCAGAGACCCGAAGACCAGCTGGCTGGTGGGAGGCGCATGCACATGCATAGTGGAGCTGAACTGGGGTGACAGCTCGTGTGCCATTAGAGAGGGCACTGTGTGCCACCTCTGGCACACATGCCATAGGTTCTCCATCACGGGTCTAGGTTTTAGGATTTAAATTATTTACCTCTGTTCTAAGAATGTTTTACAATTGTCATGGGAAACTCCTATTATGTCGTAATACCAAAGATATTTTGTTTGTCATCAAGGCTAGATTCTTTTAGCTAACTATTTTGCCTAATGTTCAGAAAGAACTATAATGATTAAATTGGTTCTTTAAATGTATATGTAGAATCTTCTTTACCAGGATGATGTAATTTCCTAAAAGCAATTGTGTCTGTTTTAGCAATATGTTTAATGAGGAAATTTGTTTTCCTGCTTTACTATCTACTACCTATAGCTAATTAGACAGCTCAGGCAAGCAATGAAGCTGACATTTTTTGCTCAGATGGTGTATGTATTCTTGATAATAAATGCTCAGATATGTTATGGTTTACTTTATCTTTTATCTTTTTGTTCCTAATTCACTGTGGGCTAGGAATGCTATTAGTTTTTTTTTAATACTTTGGGTGTAATAATTTAAATACTGTGTATAATATTGCTGTTAGAGATATTAACATATTGATGTTTTATGTTTTAATATGCTTAAAATAAAGTGTATCCATTGAAGTTAATGTGGGAAAATAATTTGTTGGGTGAGAGTGGAATTGCAGCAGCAGCAGCAGGCAAGTAGGCTCTCTGCTTTTAACCAAGTTTAAATCAATTCATTTTATCTACTATCTGTTTTTAAGACTATTTTTTTAACCATATTTTAGCCTTTTAATTTTCTAACCTTTAAACCTTTTACATTTTTGGAATTTTATGCAGTGTGGCCACTAATCCACTCTCAGTTATATTTCAACTACATTCTAGTTGTATTTTTAACAACCCGAGCTGGGCCTCAGCTATGGGAATGAATGCCTTGCTGCTGCTTCTCTGTTGTTGTTATTTAGGCCTTTACTGTTTTTGCCAGGAAGCCCTAGTACTATCTAGCCTTGACGTGACTATTTTTATCCGATTTATTTTATTTTTCTGTACTATTTTTACTTTTACTTTTAATCATCATTTTTACTTGCTCCCTGCTCCCTGCCCTGCCAGGAGGGTAAGATCCTGGCCTTACTTGTGAGGAGCCTCTGTCACTGTTTGCATCAAGACTTGCTCCCTCCCGACTTCTCTTCCTCTGGATCCATGATTCATCTCAGAGACTAGACTCTCTGCTATATTACACAGCTTCTCTTCTATTGTGTTACTTACCATAATGAAGTCAAGGAAAAGGAGCAGATCCTTCACTGACCTGGCTCCTCAACCTTCTCTGAAGCAATCCAAGATTGAGGACTTTGTTTTAACTCGGCCTTTCTGTTTGGAAATTCCAGCTCCTTTCTATCTGACTGCTGCCAGTCGTGATCCTCCTATGGTTGCGGGTGTTGCTCCCCGAGTTGAGAGCAAAGGCTCCCCAAAAGCTACGGCCCCCAACCAACTCTTAAATGACACCCCCCCCCCCATACAGAACTTCTAGCCCAGCAATGTTTCCTGGTTGCAGAAACAACAGCAAGCATACAGCTTCAGCTTGATAAAATAATAAGTACCCTAAACTATCTAGTTTCCTGGGTTGCCAGTGGTAGCCCTGGGTTGGCCGCTCGGCAGCCTGTTGTGGTGGCAGGGCCCTCTCTGTCAAGCCTTAGCAAAAGCACCATTCAATGCAACCTTACCAAGAGTTTGAACTTTATACCTTCAGACGCAAACAGTCAACTGGTTTTACAGCCAAAACAGGTGGCCCTTAACATCAATCCCATTAACGGAAACTTGCCTCATTGGGGCTCAATACGGCTGGCAAGGGGTTATATACTACAGTTACTGGGGTTGAAAGCTAATGATCTGAAGGAGGTTGAAGTTTTACCCTCCCCTGTACATTCCTCCAGAGAGTTGCTCAGTTTTGACAACCCCAACATCCCAAAACTATTCTTCAGGAGAAGATCCCTGTTAAGATCTTTCGGCATTTCACCAAGTAGAGTCTTCAAAGACATATCGACTAAGCCACTTCTATGCAATCAACAACTTGTGAGTGCCAGGAGATTTATTGCCCCAAAAGTCCCTCAGTAGCACATATTAATGTGCCAACCTTGAATGCTATCCCTGATACTAGACCATCTACTAAATACACACCCATTCTTGTAAAACCTCCTGTTGGTGAATTCTCAGATGGTACCCTGACTGATCCTTTTACAACTGGTCAAACCAACCCCCCTCAGCGAGTAACATCTTCTCAGGAAGCCTGCCTTGACTTGATCAGCTGGGAAGAAATGACCCCAAAGGAAGCGATGCCAGCCCAGGGCATTCAAGGCTCCTTAGTGAATAAGCCCCAGGCCAGTGCCTCTGGGATCCCATCTATCCATGAGACTGACTCATCTCACGACAATTTCTGGAATCTGGAAGAGACACAGCTCTTCAACTCCTTTCGTTAGCTTCCACAGCCAGAAAGGGCCCAAATCATAAAGCGTCTGGCTGCAGTTAAATTCAAGCTCTGGAGTCTTTCCCTACCGGACAAGGATCTCCCTTGATTCCAGGGAGTCCATACTGATTTACCAGTGGAAGATCCCTTGGTCCTTTCTCCAGAATGTTTAATCCGTAAATCTGAAAACCCAGGGCTACCTCAAACCCCGTCTGCTGATGCTACTGAATGCTTGCCAGCTAAGCAACCAACTAATTCTACAAGCATGAACTGGAGCGTGCTTAGAGCCCTACAGCCCCATGAACCAGGATTGCCTCCCACCCACCCCTTCCCCACCCTTGTCTCCCAAGAGAGTGATACTGCCATTCAAAAATGGGTGTATTTTTCTGGACTGAAGGGCTCTCTGGAAAAAAAATAATTATATAGAATGACTATCAAAACTGGCAACCCCCTCCCCCCCCCCCGCACACTCAAATGCCTTTCGTGGAACATAGCAGGTTGGGGGAGAATGTGCGGCACCACAGAATTTACCAACTATAACCATTCAATGTGGTTTTGCTTCAGGAGACCTGGGCATGTGATAAGATATCCTTACAGGGTTCTCAGCCATCTCCCTGGCTGCTACCAAACAATCTACGAAGGGAAGACCCAAGGGTGGCCTAGCTTGCTTGGTCTCTACCTCTTTAAAAGTGGAGACAGTGGAGCTGCCCCCCTGTGACTCCTTAGCTATGGCGCTCCTAATGAAGAGCAGACCCAGCAAAATTTTAGTGTTTAACATCTACCTTCCCTCGATGGTAAGGCAAGCTGATACTAAGGCTCAATGGGGCGAGCTGGAGAATTACATTATTTGTATTGAAGCTACATTCCCAGTGCTGCACACCCTTATAGGGGACGACTTTAATGCCCGACTGGGAATCCAAGTTCCCCCATCGATTGAGGCACTCTACTCCCCAAAAATCCTCCAGGCAATAGGACACCAGGTTTCAACCACGCACTCTAAGGATGAACTAACAAATTTTTCTGGCATTCAGTTAGCCCTTTTAGCATCCCAGCACAATATGATCATCCTTAATGGGAGTACCCCAGGCGATTTAGACGGTGAGTTTACCTTTAGTTCCTCACGTGGGAGTAGTGTGATTGATTTTGTGCTGGTCTCCCAGTTACTTAGAAAGGCAGTCCATGCTTTCTATGTGGACTGTGGCACGGTGAGTGACCACTATCCCCTGGTTACAATTATTGGGCTTTCCTCAAATATACATCTGCCTAAAGGCCCCCAGATACTGGATCCCTATGTGGCCTCATAGACAAGGAGGATCAAATGGTCTTCCAATACTGAAAGAAAGTTCCACTCCTTTTTATCATCTCCGGAGTGTCTTAGCTATACAATCAGGCTCTAACAAGTAGCAGCTCAGAGATAATTTCAACCTTTGAATCACTAATTAACAGTGTCCAAAGGAAGCTAGGAGCTGACTGTAGGCCAAGTGATCCATATCACTCAAGAAGCAAACCCTGGTTTGACAAAGAAAGTCTGATCCTCAGGAACCAGATTAACTGGGCTTATTTGCTCTATTGCATTTGAGGGGATAAACGTCCACCAGAGGACTACTATAGCCTGAAGTGGGAGTACAAAGGACTAATTGTTAAGAAAAAGAGGGCTAAAGAGAGAAAGAAGTGGGATCTACTTCTCTTCTCCATTCAGCAGAAGAACACCTGTCTATTTTGGCAAATTGTTGCCAACTCTTTGCCTGTCACCAAGAATTCCCTCTCTGCTGTATCTCCAACAGAGATTGGGAAAACCATTTCTCGTCAATTTTCCAGGCTTCAATAATCTCAACCAAGCTTGGACCACAACTGCCCCCTGCAATTCCTGACTGGCAACCCGTGTCTCACGCTGAGATTGCTGAGCTTATCTCTGAACTCAAGTCAGGCAAAGCCCCTGGCCCTGACGTTATACCCCCCAATTTGTTAAAATCTTTTCCTGAGTGGTGGATTCCTCTCTTAGCAACACTCTTCACCCATATTAACACTTCTGGCAGGATCCCTACCTCCTGGAGCCTAGCAATTATTGTTCCTGTTTTTAAGTGAGGAAACAGGAACAACCCAGCTGATTATCATCCTATAAGCCTGCTCTCCACCATTGGAAAACTGTATGCTAAATATCTTCAACGCAGACTCCTACTTTGGATTGAGGAGTCCAATATTATTGGCGCAGAACAAATCGGGTTTAAAGCGGGCTGTGCCACATTGGACCACTGCTTTGTCTTAGTGCACCTGGTTGACAAATAAGCTGTCACACCAGGTGGCGAACTCTTTACTGCTTTCATCAATCTAAAGGCGGCGTTTGACTCAGTCCCTAGTGAATTGCTGTGGTCAAAATTGTCCAAAAGTCGCATCAATAAACCTTTCCTGTTCCTAATTAGATCCTTGTATAATCAGACTTCCAGCCAGGTCAGGTGTGGTTCACAGGGAGAACTCTCAAATCCTATCCCGATCAAGAGTGGAGTAAGGCAGGGTTGTATCCTGGCTCCTCTTTTATTTAATTCATTTTTAAGTGACTTGGCCTTTTACATTGAACGCATTGAGTCCCACGCCCCAAAGCTGTCAACTACGAAGATCCCGCTTCTCCTCTACGCTGACGACGTGGTCCTTTTATCACTGTCAAGGCTAGGTCTGAAAAGACTACTTTCCGCTTTTGGATCCTACTGTGCTGAGAACCTCTTGTCCATTAACTATGACAAATCAAAAGTATTGGTGTTCTCGAGAGCCCAGAAATTATACAACTGGGCTATTAATGGTAATGCTGTTAGGCAGGTCTTCCACTTTAAGTATTTAGGTATTCAATTTC
>JANHFM010030605.1:0-10635 GCA_032468115.1 Grayia smithii
CAAACAGCCCATTTTGGATGCAGGTAAGTGATGGGCACACACAGAGGCTGAGGGAGAGCAAAAAATGGGCCTACCAGAAGTTTGGGAATGCCAGAAATGGGCCTGTTTCCGGCCTCCAGAGGACGTCCGGAGTCTGGGAAGGCCATTTTCGCCCTCCAGGAGGCTCGAGGAAAGTCTCCATAGTCTGGGGAGGGCAAAAATGTTCCCCCCGGCTGTGGTACAGGAGGCTGACTAGGCCATGCCCACCATATCCATGCCCACCCTGCAACCAGACAGAGAACCCCTTGCTAAAATTTTTGAAGCCCATCCCTACATAGACACCATGACTTATATAACTCTATGTATATGATGTATCTGGTTATCTATCTATCTATATATCTATCTATCTATCTATCTATCATCTATTATCTATCTGCACATTATATCATTATACACACAAACACCTGCACACCAGTGGTGGGTTGCCCCCGGTTCGGTCCGGTTCGCGCGATCTGGTAGTGGTGATGCTGTGACACGGTTCTACGTGTCCCGGACGGCGGGTCCCCCCGTGCACCCGTACTTACCAGCCCGGTCATGGAGCGCGCAGAGCGCACTTGCGCGCATATGCAGAAAACTTTTTTTTATGTTTTTTGGGCAAAAAAAGCTTCTGCACATGCGCAGCATTGCCCATTCTGTGCGCGCAAAGCGCGCATGTGTGCCTGACGCGCGCTCTGCGCGCTCCAACCACGCGTAAAGCGCGTGCACTTTTAGAACCGGTAGGAGAGGTAAGTAGAACCCACCCCTGATGCACACACACAAATGTATATGTGTATATATCCATCCTTGTATATACCGTCGATACATATACACCTCACATTTACCTTCCAATACCAGAAGTCAATGGGATAGATTAAAAATATAATAATTGAAACAACATCACATAAAAGGTAATATCACAATCACCATTTGTATTAGGTGAAAAGATAAGAATAGATGAAATAATCTTGCTTAAAAAGCCAACTCATTCAGGGAGTAATATTATTTGCACCCAAAAAGGGAATGAAAAGTAATCAGAGTGAGAGATAGCCAAAATAATGGTGGTAAAAATAAAAATGTGAATAAACATTCATTTTTCACCAGTCTGAGAATTCAAAGTGGGTTAGGTGGTATTTTTTCTCCCTCTAATACTCTTTAAAATAACACACATACAGTATAAAAGTAAAATCTACTTAGGACATAAGTATATAATAAGATCAAATTAAACAGTTGTCATGCACAATAACCAAATGCATTTACTATATATGTATTTTTAAAAGACACTTTCCATTCTAAACACTCTCTAAAATACTTTATAAGATTAAACACATTATTTATTTATTTTCTAATTAATATGTATTATTTATTTTATTGAATTTATTTTATTGCATTTATATGCCGCCCACTCTCCCGAAGGACTCGGGGCGGCTCACAGATTAAAAGCACAATAAATAACTAAAAAAGCAGAAGTTAAAAATAAATGCAATAATTGAACCCCCGGTTAAAACGGATAAAGATTAAAACATACATTTTTCACACTTACGACCATGGTCATGGACAGGGGTGGATTCTACTTACCTTTAATGCCGGTTCTGATGATGCACGCACTTTGCGCGGGATCAGCGTGAGCGCTTGCTTCGCTCGCACGCATGTCAAACGCTCTCTGCGCATGCGCAGTAACTTTTTTTTGAGGAAAAAAACCTCAAAAAATGTGTTCTGCGCATGCGCGGAGTGCGCATTCAGCAGAGAACGGTAAGTACGGGCGCGCAGAGAACCGGTTCGGTGACGTCACAGCGTCACCGCTACCGGATCGTGCGAACCGGCCCGAACCGGAAGCAACCCACTACTGGTCATGGACCAACATTCAGACGCTTGGCAACTGAGTCATATTTATGACGGTCACAATATCCCGGAGTCACGTGATCATCTTTTATGACCTTCTGACAAGCAAAGTCAACGGGGGAAGCCAGATTCACTTAACAACTATATTACTCACTTAACAACTGCAGTGATTCACTTGGCAATGGTGGCAAAAATGGTATTCTGACCCAGCTCCCCAAACATGACAAATTCTCTGTAGTTCAAGCAATGATTCCTTTATTAGGATCATCAGCAGCCCCGGCAAAAAGTTTCTCTCTCAACGCGGGCTAACAAGTCCGTCGATCCAGGAGATGAATAGTTGTCTGCAACATTAATTCATCTCCGCCCCCTGCCTTTTATCCCCAGAGTTAGGGTGGGACTTCGCTAGCAGCGGTGGCTCTTTCGTCCTGAGGATCAGCCCATGGATTTCCACTGCTCTCCTCTCCTCTGCCTTATGCGCATTCGCAAATCAGGCACTGGACCCAGCTGTTCCTCCACTTCCTCATCAGCCACCTCCAGATCTGGGGGTTGTTGACTTTCCATCTGAGGGCTGACGGATGGCCCTGGCTCCGCCTCTGTCTCTCTCTCTCTGCCAGCTCTATTCCTTCTTCCCCCTCAGAGCTCTAAGGTTCTTCCCGCCATAATGCTGATCCCGACCCCCATGCCTCCGCCTCTGATTCGGCTGCCTGAAGGGCCGGCAGCCGACGGCCACAACAAAAGGTTGTAGAATGGGGCAAAACTCACTTAACAAATGTTTCACTTAGCAACATATTTTTTGGGCTCAGTTATGATCATAAGTCGAGGATTACCTCTATCTATTAAATGGCCTGCATCTTAATTTTCTTGGAAGATTTTTGCCTTTGTCAATGTCTTGTAGGTTTTATACCGTTTTCCTCATCTATTTCCTGTCTGCTGCCAATCTAAGATACTCCTTGCAGCCAGAATTCAGCAGAACAGTTGGTTTTTTTAATACACTCAGGGTTTTTTTTTTAGTTTAATTTATAGGGCCTCCTTGCCAAGATGAATCTGGGTGATGAAGACAGGTAATATTCTCAACCTCACAATAAAAGGCAGAGAGAGAGATGAAAAAACAAAGTGAGGAAAAAAAGGCAACCATCAACAAATAAATAAATACTTCTGCACAGGCTCAGCAAAACTCCCTTTCCTGGGAAAACATTCAGGGCTTAAGGCCTTTCGAAAGATGACAGGTTGTCAATCAGAATAGAGATGAAAGCGACCTTGGAGGTCTTCTAGCTCAATCCCCTTGCTCAAGCAGGAGACCCTATAGCAGTGGTTCTCAACCTGTGGGTCGCGACCCCTTTGGGAGTCGAACGACCCTTTCACAGGGGTCGCCTAAGACCATTGGAAGAAAACACATATTTCCAATGGTCTTAGGAACCGAGACACCGCTCCTCTATCAATATAGGCTCAATATAAGGGGCTGCGGGCTGGCGTGACACAATTGAAAGCGAACTGAAGAGGAGGCGGCAGGAGGAGGTGGTGAAGGCACCATGGCGGTGGCAGCGGTGGGGCTGAGAGTCGTCAGCCTCAAGTAAACAGCAGAAGTGGGAGGGGAGGGAGGCAAGGCAGTGCGGGAGACAAGGCGGAACTGCCACCACCAGCAGCAGAGGTGGGAACAACAACGGAAGCATCGCCGGTGGCTGGGAACAGCCTTACAATATGTGGTGGCAGCGGCAGCAGTAGCGGGAACTCCTCGGGAAACGGCCAAGTCCGCCACCCCTTTGCCTGCCTCACCTTCCTCCCCGCTGTGGACAGACCAGGGGCAGCAGCGCCAAGAAAAAGGAGCCGCGACCAACATCTGCATCTGCTGCGAGGGAGAGGAGGGGGAACTACTGAAGACTGCGCCACTTTGGAGACAGGCATCCAATGGGGGTCACCAAAACATAAGGAACTGTATTAAAGGGTCGCAGCATTAAGAAGGTTGAGAACCACTGCTCTAAGCCTTTCAAAGTTCCTTCAACTGGCAAAATAGGGGGCATATAAATTTAATAAATAAATAGAACATTTCATTTTGAAATTCATGTTTGCAATTAGAAAGTCATCCCCTTGCGGACAATTCACTGGATATAGCCACTACCAAATCAAATGAAATAACAGAAGCTATTCCACAAGGAAAGCTATTCCACAGAAGCTATTCTTCAAGAATTGAGGAAAGGCCAGCTGACCTTTATCACAAAAAGAGATGGCTGATCTTCTGATTATAGGAAGCTGATAATTGCTTTCATCTCATTATCCTTCCTTGCTGTTCTGGAATACTGCAGGATGGAGAGTATGTTAAGAGATCCAGATTGTATCAGTTTTATAACTAATTTTGATTTTACCTTTTTACCAGAAAAATGGATGAAAGAACACCTGTATAATTTTACTAACTGTGGTAGAGCCTCCATTGGAAAATCAGCCAAATAAGAGGTTGACTATACTAATTTCCTCCAAAGTTAAAATAAACCATATCGTAATAGTGCCATTCAAGGCAATGGCAGTGAGTTAATTTCAAATCGCATTCTCTTCAGATGATGTTTACTTATTCCACTAAGTATAAAACCACAAAATAACAACCAAAAATATGGTAGAGTCTAGAAAATTATGTTTCCAAACTGACAGCTAATCAACCTCAAATTCAAGCTATGCTAGATAATGATTTTAAGTCATTATTTTAAGATTAGGGTCAAGTGATCTGGCTTTTTGTACCACCCCCAACTAAGAAAGTACAGATAATCCTCACGTTACCAATGTAATGGAGCTTGCCAATTACATTCGTAACCCAAAGATTGGTTGGAGTAAATCACATTAAATGAATGTGAAAAATTCCTGCCTTCACCCATGCATTCGCTAATCGAATGTGCGGGTCGTTAAGTGCAAGAGGTATCTCAGGGTGGGGAAGAGGATGGGGGGCCTAGTGCTTCCGACCACGCAAGACCTCCCCCAATCCATTGAGATATCTCATACTCTCAATCCTGCCTGACTGGGTCCACTTGCCTTTTGAAGATCTAATGAACTGTCTTCTCTTCAGCCTTTCTGCCACGGTTTTGCTTTGAACAAAGACTTGACAAAACCTAGAGGGAGACTGCATCTGTCCAGACTCTGATCGTCTTTGCAAAAAGCCCTTGCCACCGAAAATGGAGCTGCGCCAAAAACGGATTCGCTGCCATGTCCCTCCCCAGCTCTGTTTTCGGCATGGCTCTGTTTTCGGCGGCAAGAGCATTTTGCAAAGATGATCGGAGCCTAGAGGGAGATTGGATCTGTCTACGCTCTGATTGTGTTGGCAAAAAGGCTTTGCCAGCAAGAGCAGCACACAGAAGGGATGCTCTGGCCCCTCCCGGACTCTGTTCTTGCCGGCAAAGGCTTTTTGCAAGGACGACTGGACCTTACAGGGACACAATCTCCTGTAGGCTCTGGTCCTCTTTGAAAAAAGCCTTTGCTAGCAAGAATGGAGCGTGGGAGGGATGTGCCTATAGAGGACTGGAGCCTATAGAGATGTAATCTCTTGCCCCTGCAGGCTTCGCCAAGGAAACAGCAAACAGAGGGAAGCCCTGAAGAACCGAAGCCTTCCCTGTTTACAAAGCCTTTGCCGCAGATCTTGTCCAAGCCTCAATTCACAGAGAACAAAGGCCTAAAGTAGTGTAAGATCACACAATGCCAGCGAGATCTCATGCTACTGATCTTGTGGTACTTTAGGCCTCTGTTGTCTACGAATGCAGTGAAGGCCTGAAGCAATGAAGCAGGCAAAGAAACTGAAGGCTAGCTAGATCTTTGTAAGGTAAGTGAGTCTCCACAGCTCCAGTGCCTGTGGAGACCCGGTGGGGGAGGGGGAGGTGAATAGGGAAGGCGAATGTTGCAGTGCCTAGTGAACAACTGCCATGGTGCTGAAACATTAATAACTTCAGGCCTGGGTCATAAGTACCAGGGGGGTTATATCGTAACTTCAAATGGTTGCTGAGTGAACTGTTGTAACTTGAGGATTACCTGTAATTTGTTTCTACCATTAGAGCTGCCTCAACTTTGGGGTGGAAAATGCAATTATGCTGAACTTTGTCTTGCATAATGTATTGCTAAAATAGACAAAATATAACAAAATATCACATTTTAAATGGAGCAACTCGGAAACAGATCAAGGAAATTTACTTTCTAGGCAGATTCCAAAGTTAATACAAATAACTACATAGCCTTTTCATGAAGTTTTCTAAAGCATCTGAAAAAATTTACAATTATTACTTTCCCAAATTGTAATCATCTATCTTTGACTCTATATCTTCAACTTAGGTGAAAAGTCCAAGCTACTAACAGAAGTCCTCTGTTTAACCATGGTAGATGTGGGTCTTTGTTATGGTAGGTTGGTCAGCAAAACTCTGACTCTGGAAGAACTTTCATTTATCCCCAACTAAGAACAGGTTGAAATGGAGATTATCTCACACATACAAATACACTCACCATGAAATAACACTCAATATGTTCTTATTTAAAAGGCATACTCTCCCAAATATAGCAGTGATTTATAGATTCAACTCCCGGAAAAATCTTTGCCACAAACTGAAATCCTCCATATTAGACAGACAACTCATCATACACTTCTATAGGTACTCCTAATCTTATTACAACTGAGCCCAAAATTTTTGTTGTTAAGTGAAACATTTGTTAAGTGAGTTTTGTCCCATTTTACAACCTTTCTTACCACAGTTGTTAAATTAATCTTTGCAGTTGTTAAGTGAGTGACATGATAGTTAAGTGAATCTAGCTTCCCCACTGACTTCATTTCTCAGATCACAAAAGCTGATGACCTGACCTTGAGACACTGCAGCCATCATAAATATAAACCAGTTGCCAAGTAACCAAAGTTTGATCATGTGACCATGGGAATGCTTGTAAGTGTATGAAAAACGTTTATAAGCCACTTTTTTTCAATGGCATCGTAATGTTTAATGGTCACTAAATGAACTGTTGTAAATCAAGGATTACCTATATACACTTTGTAGGAACAACAAACTGTTCAAAGTACCAAAGAACAATTGGAACATAGTAACTTTCACTTCGAAGTGGCTTATGAATAATGAATTTCATAGGGTCTTTACTCAGCTGCATGTTGCTGTATTTCACAAACTAGACTGGGAAAAAGATGGAATAAAAATCAATGGTGTCTATTTAAAACACTTAAGATTTGCAGATGATGATGTTCTCTTCACAAAACCCAGAAAACTTTCAAAGATACATACAAAAGCTGCACAAAGCAGGAAAACCACTTGGCTTAAAAATAAACCTGAAAGAGAGCCAGGTTATGTTTAATAAATTCACTAAAGAAAGAAAAAAAATTATCTGGAGAAGAATTAAATGTACTAGATGATCACTACAAATACCTTGGCCAACAGATCTCAATGGAAAGTGATACAATAAAGGATATTGAAAGGCGCTTTAAATGCGGTTGGCAAGCTAAGCATAATTTTCAAGAACAACCTTCCCTATGCCTGAAGAGAGAAGTTTTCAATCAGTTAGTGATACCTGTTCTAACATATGCAAAGAAACATGGACATTAACCCCACAATTAATACAAAAGTTACGAGTGGCAGAAAGAGCCATAGAAAGATACATAGTCGGCATTAGAAGACAAGATAGAAAAACCTGCACATGGATTAGAGAATAAATGAAAGTATACGATATCATCAAGAGAGTAAAAGAACTGAAATGGAAATAGACTAGTCACATAGCAAGAACTGATGGCAGGTGGGCTAAGGCAGTCACAGAATGGATTCCACTTGATAAAAATTGGTAGACCTATTACGTATGGTAGGTAGTCCTTGACTTAAGACCACAATTGAACCCAAAACTTCTGTTGCTAAGCGAGACAGTTGTTCAAGAAATTCTACCCCATTTTACAACCTTTCTTGACACACTTGTTGTGAATTGCTGCAGTTGTTAATTTAGTAACACGGTTGTTAAGTAAATTTTGGCTTCCCCATGGACTTTCCTTGTCAGAAGGTGAATGGAATGGAATGGAATGGAATGGAATAGAATAGGAGAATAGAATGCAGAATAGAAATAGAATAGAATAGAGAATAGAATGCAGAATAGAAATAGAATAGAATAGAATAGAATAGAACAGAACAGAATATGGAATAGAATAGAATGAGACCTAAACAAGATGGATTGAAAACATCAGCAAGTATTGCGTACCCAATTGGCAAAAAAAAAAGGTCAAGATTATATTGATTGGAAACATGCAGAAGAGAATTTCATCCTGCACTGGATAAGAGAATGGCTAGAATAATGATGATGATGATTCCCCTATTTTATTGCATTGTAAGCTGTCCAGAGTTGCTCTCAAAATGAGATGGGTGGCATATAAACTAATTAATAACAATTAATAAATAATTGTATTTTCTTATTGAACTGTATTCTATTTTATTGCTTTTGATATGCTTAGTGTTATCTATGATTTACAATACAGTACTGACTTATAATATATTTCAATTCTCATTTTTCTACAATGTTATTATTAAATTTGTCCTCTTAGTGAATGCAAGAAAAATTATTCCATGCATATCTAAGGTAAGGAAAAAGGAAACACAATATAATATATGATCAAAATACTATATGTGAAGTTTAGCATCATTTTGGGGTAATAACTACAGTGATTGAAATGGGAATGGGAATTTATTTATTTATTTAGTTTATTTATTGCATTTATATGCCGCCCTTCTCCCAAAGGACTCGGGGTGGCTCACACAATAAAAAAATACAAGAAAATACAATTAAAAGTGCAAAAATTATGTCATAAATGCAATTTAAATAAATTAAAACCCAAGCAATATAAAATTTAGAAAAATTAAAATAAAGAATTAAGGCCAATTAAAATCATCACATCAGCCTAGTTGGTTAAAAAGCCACATCTTTAGATCACGGCGGAAGGAACGGAGGTCAGGGGCTGTCCAGAGGTCAGTGGGTAATGTGTTCCAGAGGGTTGGTGCGCTCACAGAGAATGCCCTCGCTCTGGGGGTCACCAGCTGACAGTGTCTGACTGACGGAACCCTGAGGAGTGCAGCCCTGTGTGAGCGCACAGGGCGGTGGGATAAAGTTTATATTAAACCTTAATTTATTTTCAATTTTAGCTCACCAAAGATGACTGTTTCTTCATCAATACTGTGGCATTACTATATAAGTATTAATCAAAATTTATGAACTGCACTGTTACAATCTTTCAAGCATGTTCTATTAATAGTACAACTTAGCCATCAATTTAAGCACATATATTAAAAAGTTGCTAGCATTTCCTGTACCAAAGTGCCCATCACCTTTTATCTTGCACAGGTTCTGTGAGTCATTCATTTCATAATTTCTGAGCCGCTTTGCAGCTGTTCCTAAATTATGGAAGCAAGGATTACCACAAGCGTATTTGCTCTGTCACAGTGGACTTTGCTTTATTAGTTTGTCCTGAGATGAATTCTAGGGACTGTAGGTTGTTATAGGAAACATCATGTGTTGCATATTACTGATAATGACCTAGTGCCTAGTCTGAATATTTCTGATTCTCAGAAATCATGGTTATATGATGGCTAGGCTCTGATCTGGCCATCATATACATCCACTCAACGTCCTTCCAAATATTGATTTCCACTATTTGTTTGCAATGGTGGAAGACAAGGCTTTGAGATATAAAGGCCCCATCCAATGGAATAGAAAACTTCCACCTATAACTGAGCAACTTTACTTCATGCTGAAGTGAATTGAAATACTGAATTATATTAATCTGTGACTCTCCATCATGAAAAAGAATACAGTGGTGTTTTGAAATCCACTAAAGAGCGGATGGTAGAGTAAGGCCCTTAAGTCAACTAAAATTAGTTAATGGCACTGGACTTGTAAGTGTTCTTTTGTGACTTAAGAATGATTGGACAACCATTTGTCTGAAATGGTATAGAGTTTCCTGCATAAGCAGGGGTTTGGACCAGAAGAGGTCCCTTCCAACTCCATTGTTCTGTTCTGTTCTGTTCTGTTCTACTCTACTTTACTCTACTCTACTCGTGTCTGACATCAATCCAAAATATAGCCAGATACTTTGCAAACTTGTTTTCATTGGTAGCTGATAAATTTACTCCTTGAAACAAAGGAAGAGACTGCACATCAACTATTTTTTTAACATAGTTAAAAACTTGTAATAGGGCCATCAGCATTAGCACAACTGAAATTATTAGGGCAATTAGGGGATACAGGATATAATTCTGTCCTTTAGAGCAGGGTTCTCCAACCTTGGCAACTTTAAGACTTGTGGACTTCAACTCCCAGAATTTGAGAGTTGAAGTCCACAAGTCTTAAATTTGCCAAGACCCCAGCTTTAGAATGTGGTTAGCTGGACAGAGGAGCTCAGGAAGGAAGACTGGGGGAATGCGATACACTGGTTTTATTTTGCCTCCAGGTCCTACTTGTGATTCTTCTGCTTATAAATGTACTTTGTGTCCTAATATGGTAGAGAACACATGACCCTTTCATATAAATTGTAACGATGTAATGTAGGAAAACAGACTATACGGCCAGAAATACAGTTTGTACCTGCAAATTACAGGAACTGAAACACTGTAGTTAATATGTTACTTTAGAAGTGTATAAAATGTATGTTTGGACCAGAAATCACATCTTACTGCGTTTACCGTACTACTCTTTGAGAAACCTATATGCAGGTCAAAAAGCAACAGTGAGAACTGGACACGGAACCACTGATTGGTTCAAAATAGGGAAAGGAGTCCGGCAAGGCTG
>JANHFM010030655.1:0-10634 GCA_032468115.1 Grayia smithii
ACCTGTCTGTACCTCTTCCCTCTTCCTGCCAGCTGCCAGAGGCTTCTGTGCTTCTTTTCTTCGCTGGTGGGAAGGGACGCTGCAACTGAGCCTCCTTCTCCCATCCTCTGTCCTGCGCATGCCCCAAAGTGCAAAATTTGACAAAGTCCTAGCCCGCTCGCTGATTGTCATGACATCAATGGAAGTCCCCCCGAAATCAGGACTTTTTAAAAATGCGGCAGGACGCGGGACAAATTGGTGAAAAGCGGGACTGTCCCGCCAAAAGCGGGATGTCTGGTCACCTTAGCCTAAGTGACTCCATATTTACTCTTTATATGATCTGAGTTACCGCAGGCTAATTAACTGCGCAAGCCATTTGATAAGGGAAACATGTATGATGCTTGTTTTTAGGAAGTCAGACTATAAAATCTAAATAGCATATTGTTCCCATTAATTCCCATGTTCCCATTAATTGTTTGGGGAAGGAGCTTTCCATGGGGCCTGGCCTGGCCTGGCCTGGGCAGGGCAGGGTGGGGTAGGGTCCTGGCATGTGAATTTTGCACTTGTACGGAGGGCACTTGCGCTCGCATGAGAAGCTCTACTTGCATGATCAGTGGGCCCTTGTGCTCATGTGTAAAACTCCCCCTGGGTGAATGGAGCTTCCTGTGCGAGTACAAGAGCCCATTGCTCATGGAAGTAGAACTATACATGTGTTCTGACCCAGCTCCCCAAACACAAAAAACTCTCTGTAGAAGCAATGATTCCTTTATTAGGAGTGCCAGCAGCCCCGGCAAAAAGTTTCTCTTTCACCTCAGGCTAACAAGTATGCCCGGCAGGGGAGATGAATCATTGTCTGCCACATCTATTCATCTCCATCCCCTGCCTTTTATCCACAGAGCTAGGGTGGGGCTTTGCTAGCAGCGGTGGCTCTTCCTTCTCAAGGATCGACCCATGGATTTCCACTGCTCTCCTCTGCCTTCTGCAGATCTGTATGTCAGACACTGGACCCAGCTGTTCCTCTTCTTCCTCATCAGCCTCCTACAAACCTGGGGGCTGTTGATTCTCCTTCTGAGGGCTGACAAATGGTCCAGGCTCTACCTCTGTCTCTCTCTCTGCCGGCTCCATTCCCTCTTCCCCCTTGGAGCTCTCAGGTTGCCTTGATGCTGACCCTGACTCCCACACCATGTCCTCATTTGATTCAACTGCTGGAGGGGCCAGTGGCTGACAGACCACAACAGTGTGCTCCTGTGCCACTCACCAGAGTGGAGCTTCGCACACACACTTGCCCATTGCTCGTGTGACCCGGTTTTGAATAGGACATGGCCCAGTAGTGGGCCATAGCACAGAGGTTGGAGAACCCTTATTTAGATGACCTATGGCCTATTGGGCCATGATTTCAGACATATTTCCTTACCTAAATTGATAAACAGAATGACCACAGGCAGGCAAAAAAGCCACAGATATAGGAGTGAGTTTCAATTTCCTGTAGGCTTCCCCACTGACTTTGCTGTATGTAACTGAGACTGATTGCAACAGTACTACGGGACAGCACTGCAACAACCACAACCTTGCCAGTACAATTGCTGTAAGGAACCTTGAAATTTAAACCCTATGGAAGTAATGGATTTTAGATTTTGGATGCCTTCTTTAAGTTAGTCCATCTGAAGTACCTTGGTTCAAAAATTGGTGTCCTATGAGATATTGTTTCACCCAATTGAAGATTACAGAAAGAATGGGAGATGGGGGACTTATAAACTGCAAACAGGATGCTGCTATGCCCTTGTCAGACCTGCCCCAGTTAGATCCCTAGGAATGAAAGACCCTCAACTCAATTTGGTTCAAGTGACAGGTTCTTTTACTAAAGGTCAATGGTTGCAGTGAAAGAAAAGATAGATCCGAGTATTCCTGCAGAAGAGGTTACATTTATCCCCTTTTCCTGGCCCTCCCCTCTTGACCAGTTCAACAGTGACCAGTAGCATCCTGGTTTGATGTTTTGGGAACTGTTTTCGAGGTGGGCACTTCTCAAAGTGGTTTCACATTCCGTTCCCAGGCCACGTATCCTTGGAGGCTGGACTATTCCAGTTTCACACCTCTGGTTCCTGTCAGCTTGTTCCCACTTTCTTTCATCTGTTTCCTTCTCTCCAGCCCAGGTTTCCCCAAATTCTTTCCCTTCCCCATTTTCGTTTTATGGCAGGATGCCAATGAAGCAAAGCAAAACAGCTGAAGATGGCAGATCTGATGTTCTGCCCCACCCCTTGACAAGGGCATTAGTCCTGCAAAAAAAGAAACAGAGACAAAACATAAAAAGGAATAATTAGTTTGGTTTCAATGGGACTTATTTGGATATTTGTTGTGGAACCTGTGAAGGAGTTTGGGGCTTGGACATGCTGTGTGTTCAACCACTCTGTCTCTGATCGCAGAAAGTGTTTCCATGCAACCAAATATTGAATTTTTCCTTTGTTTGCAAGAACTTAAATATTTCTTTAATTTCAAAGTGTTTGCCCTTGATTAAAATGGGGAGAGGGTGGTGGTTTTGTTGCAAGGCATAGGAGAAAAGTGTTTGCTGGTTTCAAAAGAGGACACATCTAAGAGATTTTGGTAGGTCTAATTGGATAGTGACTGGGTTAATAACCTTATTGCTAGGTAAAGAACCAATGTCCTTGGGGCCCAGTTTTTTTTAATTTCTGTCTGGACTACAACTATTTAGTGGAAATGTAGACTTTGTCACCTACATTAAAGTCTTTCAGTTTGGAGTATTTTTTATCCACCTGTTTTTTATGTTTCCCACACCTCTTCAAGCGCTTTGCAAACCACCAGCTAGGTGCTCTGTAGTGGGTGACCCATTCAGGTAGTGATGAAGTTTGTGGTTTGATTTGAGACAGTTTGGGCATAGCTACAAAGTCCTGCCCAGATGAAACTTTAAAAGGGGTGAAACCAGTGATGCCATACACTAAATTATTGTAGGCTATATCTGTGAAAGTGGAGAGGTCAGCCCAATTGTCTTGTTGGTAGCTAATGTAGCATCTTAGGTACTGCTCCAGGATCCCATTTGTGCATTCACACACACCCCACTGCCTCCCAAAAACTGTGAAGTGAATTGAACTCTGAGGTCTGATAATTTTCTGACCAATCTATCTGCTCTTATGTTTTGACCCTTAACTCAAGTGGCTTTCAGAAAGTAGGTAGCCTTTCCACTGTATTACAGTAATTACTGTAACCTTCCCTTGTAGAGCCTAGAGTCCAGGATCCTCTTTACTTCATAATGGGTTTCCCCTTGCACTGCAATGGGCTACACGAGCTATTGGTTTTAGTCCTGAACCTATTACAAGTTTCTCAACAAACTGCTGTGGAAGACCAGGTGTATTTTCCCCAACAGGTGTGGCAGCTTCAGCTCTACTGTGACCAGGTTCATGATTTTTATGATGGGGAAAGTTCCTATAAATTTGGGACCCAGTTTTTTTACAGGACAATCTCATTTTTAAGTATTTGGTAAAGAGGTAAACTTTCTCCCCTATGTGAAATGGCCTCTGGGGGAATTGCCTTTTGTCTGCTTGCTCTTTTTGCGTTTCTGTGGCTTTTGCTAGTGCCCGTTTTACATTTCCCCAAGTGTCCTGTATAGTGTCTACCCATTCAGTCAGGCTCACTGATGAAGGGGGCTCCTGAGGATACTCAGGTATGGGAACGAACTCCACCCTGTGGCCACCTTAAAGGCCCATGCTGCTATGCATGGCATTATTGTATGCCACCTCAGCGAAAGGCAGTAGATCAGGCCAGTTAGTTTGTTGGTAATTTACAAAGCACCTCAAGTACTGCTCTTATCATTGCATTTTTATGTTCTATCGCCCCATTTGTACTTGGATGAAAAGCTGAACTAAGCCCCTGGGATGACCCAATTAGTTTTACAAATTCCCTCCACAACTTGGCTGTAAATTGGACTCCCCAATTGGATATAATCTGCTTGGAGACTCGATGCAATCAGTAATTATGCCTCAGGAACAGCTTTGCAAGTTTGTGGGCTGATGGGAGACTGGGGCAGGCTATGAAGAGAAAAGATCAAAAATGGTCCAGATTATGATGTTTCCTCTGCTCTCTGGGAGTGTCACTATAAAATCCATTGATATTTCCTCCCACGGTCATGACTGCTCAGCTACTTGTTGTAATAATCCTGGAGGCTTTCCAGGCCATTTTTCATTGTGACAGATACCGCACAGCTCTTTACATAGCTTTCAATGTCTTTTCTCATTTCTGGCCACCAAAATTGCCTTCATGCCAAATGCCACATCTTTAGAAATCCAAAGCAGCTGGCTTGTTTGGCATTGTGGCTTTGTTGCAAAACTTTGACCAGGAGGGTGCTGGAGACTTATAATTTGGGAACTTTCCATGCTAACACATCACAGGAGGTTAGTAGTTGTTGTCTTTGAACCAGGGGTCAGCTTGCAACTTGGTTCTGCACTTCCCAGCTCACCCTGCTGCCTTGTAGTGACCTGCACTGCCTTCTGAGGAATGATGGTGTTGACTATTTCTTCGTGGCTGCTTTTGTACTGGGGCATTCGGGAAAGGGCATCCACTAAGAAGTTCTTCCTTCCAGGAATGTATTTTAGAGTGAAGTCAAATTGGTTAAAATACTGTGCCCACTGAACTTGTTTGGGTGAGAGTTTGGGAGGAATCCTGAGGGCCTCCAGATTCTTGTGATCAGTCCATACTTCAAAAGGCACTTGGTTTCCCTCTAGAAAGTGCCGCCAAGTTAGTAGTGCCTACCAGATGGCAAAAGCCTCCTTCTTCCACACAGCCCACCTTCGTTTAGGGTCAGTGAGTTTTCTGGAGCTGTAGGCACATGGTTGGTTCCCTTCTTTATTTTTCTGAAGAAGAACAGCTCCCACTGCTACATTGCTGGCGTCTGCCTGGATGATGAAAGGTTCTTTGGGGCTAGGGAGTTTTAGGACTGGCACCTCTGCAAATAGTTGCTTGAGCTTCTCAAATGCCCCTGGCACTCCACAATCCAGTCTAGTGGTTGGTTGGGCTGCAGTTTGCACCCCTTCCTTTCCCCATTTTTAGTAATTTGATGATTCTAGGACTCTTTTTGCGAAATAAAAGTTTGCGAACTTCAAAAAGCTTTGCAGTTGCTTATGGGTTCAAGAGGGTTGCCATTCCAGGATGGCTTTTACTTTTCCAGGGTCCATCTCCACCCCCTCATTTGACACTTGGTAGCCTATGTAGTAAAAGTGGTTTTTGTGGAACTTGCATTTGGACAATATAGTGTATAGTTTGCAGCCAGTTTTTTTCAATACCTGATGGACCAGTTGTTTTGGTAAAGATGAGGATGTCATCTAGATACACTAGGACCTCCTTAAATAGATGGTCAGGCAGCACCATGTTAATCAGTTGCATGAAGACAGCTGGGGCTCCCTGGAGACTGAATGGCATTGCTTTGAACTGGAAATTCCCCAGCGGGCAGTTAAATGCAGTCTTCCATTCACACCCACACCCTCTTTAATTCTTACTCTGTAGTATGCTTCCCTCAGATCTAGTTTGGTGAAGATTCCTCTTTTTGCTAGATGGGTCAGCATGTCCTTCATAAGGGGAAAGGGGTACATATTTTACACACACATGCCATTTATCCCTCTAAAATCAACACATAATCCCATTGTCCCATCTTTTTTTTTCCTTTGAACAGTACAGGAGTGGTCACACGGGACTTTGCCAGTTGGATGAAACTCCTGGCCAGGTTTTTGTCAATGTACTCCCTTAGCTCCTTCATCTCTTTTGGGGCCATGGAGTACATTTTTAGCTTGGGGAGTTTCACTCCCAGCAGACTCTCGATTGCACAGTCTGTGGGGTGGGGTGGGGTTAGCACATCATATTCTTTCTCACTGATTATGCCCACTAGGTCCTGATACTTTTTGGGGATTTCTTGGATCCCTGGGGATCTTTCTGATGTGGCTTTCAGGCATTTGTTTCCTTCAGTTGCAGTTCGGTATTGGATAGCTCCTCCATGGCTGCTTTGAGTGGGGAGAAAGCCTCTTCCTAGCCTCATTTGCCTGTTTCCCCCTTCCCACCAGATTGTCGGGCCCCATTTGTCTAGCCAAGACAGTCCCAGGATTACTGCATCAGTCATTTTTGGAACTATCTCGAAGCTGATAGTCTCCCAACTCTAGCCATACTGGTATGTTGTAGGGGACCCTCCTATCAGTGATCCATCAACCTGCTTGAATCTCACGGCTTTGGGCAGTTTTTTTGCTTGGATCCCTAGCTCCAGCACCATTGATAGGCTAATTAGGCTAATTAGGTGCAGCCTGAGTCTATTAGGGCATCCACCTCTCCATGAATTCCTGTCTTTGGCACCACAATTTTATTGGGAATGGCAAAGGGGCAGATGGCTTCACTTACTATCAGGTCACTTTCACTGTTGTAGGAGCAGAATGCTGGTCCCTTTCAGTCAGAGTTCCCTCTCCCTCACTTGAGGCAGACGAGACCTCAATGGCTGGCATGCCAAGTTTGACTTTTCCTGGGCTTTCCACAGCAGCTTTTTTGGTCTGGTCAATGTGACGGGTTGCTTTTGGCTGGGGTGCGGGTACCAGGGACTCGGTGGCTCGATTGCCTTGCTGGCTGCCCCTGAAGCATTTAATGGGGGCTCTGAGTGGGGTAGAGGGAGGGCCAGTAGGTGGAGTAGTGGTGGTTTGTCGACCAAGGTTTTGCTTGGCTTCGCTTGGGTTTTGGTTCATGTGTGCTGTGCTTCTTGCACTGTGCTTTGCTGTGCTTCTTGTACTTCTTGCACAGGTGTGCTGTGCTTCTTGCACTGTGCTTTGCTGTGCTTCTTGCAATTCTTGCACTTCATGTCTGCTGTGCTTCTTTCTCTGTGCTTAGGTGTGCTTCTTGCACTTCTTGCACTTCATGTGTGCTGTGCTTCTTGCACTGTGCTTTTCTGTGTTTCTTGCACTTCATGTGTGCTGTGCTTCTTGCACTGTGAGGTGTGGTTTTTGCACTTCATGTGTGCTGTGCTTCTTGCACTGTGCTTAGCTGTGCTTCTTGCACTTCATGTGTGCCGTGCTTCTTGCACTGTGCTTTGCTGTGCTTCTTGCACTTCATGTGTGCTGTGCTTCTTGCACTGTGCTTAGCTGTGCTTCTTGCACTTCATGTGTGCTGTGCTTCTTGCACTGTGCTTTGCTGTGCTTCTTGCACTTCATGTGTGCTGTGCTTCTTGCACTGTGCTTTGCTGTGCTTCTTCCACTTCTTGCACTTCATGTGTACTGTGCTTCTTGCACTGTGTTTAACTGTGCTTCTTCCACTTCTTGCACAGGTGTGCTGTGCTTCTTGGAATGCTTCAGCTTGAGGTAAAGCACTATAGCCATCCGGTACCACTCATGGGTCTGCTTGGAGATTCCCCAGTAAATGCAGGGCTGCAGTAGCTCTTGGTCCAACCCTTCTTTAAAGTGGTAGACCAATAGTCAGTCCAGCCACTGCCTCAGTTTGCCAATTACTCTGTGGAACTTCCGAATATATTCTTTCACAGGCCGGCCCCTCTGCTGTAGGTCTCAGCTTTCTGCTTCAGCTTATAAAGGCTTGAGACTCATCTTCGAATCTGGCTCTCAGCTCCTCTAAGAATGCATCAATGTTTCCCAGCTCCAGCCAATCTTCATTGTGGAGTCTTGTCACCCACTCCACTGCTTCTTCCTCCAGGTTTATGGCTATAGCATTCACCATCACCATGTCTGATGGGTAGGCAGGGACATAGCAGTCCAGGTGGGCCCACAACACCAACTTCTCCAGATCTCCATGAAATGTGGCTTTCATTGGCAGTGGGGGTCTGCTGGTGGCAGAGGAGGGGGGGTTTCCCACTGTCCGGGGAACCAGTCGGGGCCCAGGTAGTGAGGCCATGGCATCTGCCTGTGCCATCCGGGGGGGCAGTTGAGGTTGGCCCTCTGGACTCGCTGCTCATTGCTACGGGGGGGAAGGGTGTTCACCTTTGGGCCAGGCTCCCTGCTGCTGCTGGTCAGGGAGAGGCACTGCCACTCGGGCCAGCATGGCTGGGCTTGGGATTCAACAGCCTAAGAGTGGTTGAGTCACCCAAGCCGCTGTCACTGCAAGGGGGCCTTGTTGGCACATTGGCTTCACTCCTCAGATCTCCATATGGTCGAACCTCTCCCTCAGCTGCTCAATTGATGGTCTGTGAAGGGTGGTTAGGTACTTCCATTCCCTGTGCCCATCCCATTTGGTGTTCCGTTTTGCCTTCCATCTTGGGACAAGGGTGGCCAATGATCGAGGGGATCTCAGGGGAAACTCCATTTTGGCCATCTTCAGCACCCACCTGCATCAGGCCTCCTCCTCCACTCAGTAGAGGTGCTTGGTGGCTAGGACTTCCTCACACATTGTTGGCCTTTCAGTCCTCTCCACATGAACCTTCAGCCTGGTTGCCAGTGGGAGGATTGCTTCTCTGAACTGACCCCCTGATGGTACTTTCCCGGCCGGGATTGGCAGCCATCTTTCCTGTCTTTTCCATCTCCAATTCTTCCCTGAGTCTTTGCCGTCCTCCCAGTGTTGTCATGTGGGTAGCCGGGGCTCAGGACCCTGGAAGGTTACCCCTTTTGGGGGGCAGATTTAAGAGAGTTGGTTAATGTCAAGGTTCTGACTAATGAATCCAAACAAATCAGAACTCTGAGACTTGAATCCACTTCAAAGGACTTCTTTATTGAGTACATCATATCAGCATGGATTAAAGGAAAACCAATTCTAAATAGTTCCCATGGTTTCAGTATAATTAAAAGAGGATATAAACCCATCCCCAAGTGTCACAGGTCACATTGGCCAATTAGGTCAGTTGGCGGGCTCTCCAGGCACTCCTTCCCCAACCTTATCCATTCCCCATGATGATGACCTTGGTTTCCACGAGAAATCTCTCTGTTGTATCTAGCAAGGTATTCCAACCTCCTTCTCCTTCTGTGGTGGCAACTGAGGAACAGTAAAATGGCTTCTGCCAGGTTTGGTTCAAAGTTGACACTAACTTGGAAAGGAGACAAGCTGTACATTCCTAAAACTCTATGGATTTAGGTCCAGCAGTGGAGCCATAATACCAACCAAGCCGGCCCCTTCAGGTTTCTAAAAACTCTGCACTTAGCAAAGTGGCAATTTTGGTGGCCAGGGATGAAAAAGGACATAGAAAGCCATGTGAAGAGTTGTGCCATGTACAGCAATGACGACAAGGCCAGGAAACAGCCCAGATCTGTTGCAGCAAGTGGCAGAACTGATCTGACTCTGGGAGGAAATAGCAATGGATTTTATAATTGAACACTCTGAAAGCAGGGGGAACACAGTCATTTGGACAGTGATAGAACTTTTTTACAAACAGGCTCACTTTGTAGCCTTCTCGAGCCTCCCATCTGCCCAGACATTGGCCAGATTGTTCCTGCAGCATGTTTATAGGCTGCATGGGGTGCCAAAGAAAATTATTTCAGACCAGGGGGTCCAGTTCACGGCAAAGTTTTGGAGGGAGTTTATAAGAATGATAGGACCTTCCCAGAGGCTTAGTTCTGCGTGTTTCATCTGAGTACGAACAGAACTGCAGAACAAGCTAACACAGAGCAATATTGAAGGTGCTGTGTCAACTATCAGCAGTCAAAATGGGTAGACCTCCTGTCATTCACTGAAGTTGCCTACAATAATGTGGTCCGTAGTAGCACGGGGCTTATCCCATTCAAGATAGCCAAAGGTGTTGTATTTGTCCCCATGCCTGAGTATTCTCAGGACCCCCTTCCTCAGTGAGCTTGACGGAGTAGATGGGTTCCTTCCTCTCCACAAAATACCTGAAGCTAAAACTGCCCTGCAGGAACCTGGGTCCTAGATTCATTGGACCTTCCCCTAGAGTGAAAATCATCAACCCACTGATCAGGGGTGAAATCCAGCAGGTTCTGACAGGTTCTGGAGAACCGGTAGCAGACATTTTGAGCACTTTGGAGAACCGGCAAATACCACCTCTGGCTGGCCCCAGAGTGGGGTGGGAATGGAGCTTTTGCAATATCCTTCCACCAGGAGTGGGGAACTGGTAGTAAAAAAAATTGGATTTCACTACTGCCACTGATAGTAGAGTTAAAATTGCCATGCCTACTGAGAAAAGTACAGCCGGTGTTCCACTGCAGTTTGTTTAAACCAGTGGTGGGATCAAAATTGAGACCCACAGCCCAAATAGCCCCCAGCCCAATAGTTGTGAAGGGGGAAACACACCACGAGGATTTTGGACTCTAGACTGTACAAGGGCAAACTGCAGTACCTAGTCCAATGGAAGGGGTACCCAGTTTCAGAAGCTAGATGGGTGAAGGCACAGAATATGAGAGCAGACTGGCTGATTAGAATGTTCCATGAGAAATAGCCCTAGAAACCTAAGGAGTCTTCCCAGGGGTAGGGTAGGAATCCTGGTTTTCATTAATGTGTGTGTGTGCTTAATATTTTCCAGGTGCTTCTTGCTCTTTAGGGGGGATCTGACTGTCAATTTTGAAATGGATGGGGCCTGCCACAGCCATTTTTCTCCATTTCTCAGCGTGACACACTTTGCGGGGGAGGAGGGGACTCTGAAATGTCAGACCAGACATCAAAAACTTACTATCTCAGGTCATCCCAACAGGTGCTGGCCCGAGACTGAAAGAGGTTACCAAGCAGATGCTAGA
>JANHFM010030796.1:0-10626 GCA_032468115.1 Grayia smithii
CAGTTCTCCAAACTGCTCAAAATTTCTGCTACCGGTTCTCCAGAACCTGTCAGAACCTGCTGGATTTCACCCCTGAACTGAACCCAGATGGACATTTTTCCAACAATTTGGCACCCAAAGATGGGACTCCAAGCTAACCTAACCAATGGACCTGGCCCAGGTAAGCCTCCCTTGCAAGCAGCAGACCCATTGTGTCTATGGGTGAGTTTTCCTGGACCTTGGCCGTTTGGAACAAAGGTTTTGAAGGGGCTTTGAGTTTTGAGCTCAAAGACTGGTTGGAAAGAAGGTGAGTACCTCTGAAGTTTAATTTTATAGTCCAGAAAAGCATGGGAATTGTGTGCATGCTTGTGTGTGTGAGTGAGAGGACCCTTCTCTGCCACAGCTGGATCCTGCTCCCTCTCTCGGTTGGATTTTTCTAGCTGCAAATAGGCTCACTGCTAGCCACCCAGGCCGTGACTAGTGAATTCTGGAAAGCAAGGGGATTGATTCAGAGGACAGGACCTTCTTTTAGGGAAAGGAGAGAGTGTGTGAAAATGGAATTGAAAAGTGAATGAGAGAGTTAAATTTGGACAACCAGCAGGGAAGCCACTGAGCAAAAGCCCTGTGAGAGGAAGGGGCCCTTACCTCTGGAAGCAAGCAGAGGTCCTTCCGGACTCTCCTGAGTCTGAAAACTGTGAGCGAGGAAAAAGCTGATAACAGGAGGTGTCCGTACTCACTGCAGAGAGCAGTGCAGTCCTCCCAGACTCCTTTTTGGTCTGAAAACTGCTCCGCAGGAGAATCCCTACAGGAGGTGTCCATACTCTGATAGGGAACCATAGTCCTCCTGGAACTTTTTTTTTTATTTGAAAACTGCTGGTGGGGCGGTTGTCTCACTTTGAGACTCAGTTTGCCAGGACCTGGCAGAGCCAAACTGAATCCCTACATCAGAGAGGAAACATTGAATGCTCTAGCTCAGGGGTCATGGTAGGCTCCCCAATGAAAGACTTGCTTGATGCCTGGGGCAAAAAGAGGCAGTTGCCTGTCCAGATGGGCATGACAAAGGAAAAAAAAGAAAAGAAAAAGGTTGTGTAAAAAGTGAGCTTTATGGTGGGAATGACCAGTGTGTGTATGTAAGTATGATAGTTCTGTTTTCCTCTCTTTTTCCTCCTTTTTTTTGTGTGTGTGTGTATGTTTTTGTGTACTCTTGAGATAATTGCAACTGTTAAATGTCTTTAATACCTAGAGATATGAATTTTAAATTGTTAGAAAAGTGTTAAAAGCACTGAAAAGGAAGAAAAAGCCTTCATTCTGTTTTGTCTCGCCCGCAGAACAGAGTAAAGAGAACATTTTTTCTTTCTTCTCTGTACTTTTAAGAAAAAGCCAAAGTTATGAGGGAATGTTTTAAATTAATTTACAGGAATATATCATTTTTACATTTACTGTATGTAAATGCAAACAGTTTTTTAATATTGCTCTTTTGTGATGTTTAATGGATGACAATTCTCTGCTGAGATGGAAATATCTGTCCATCCTTTTTCTGAAGCATGTGATTCCATTCCCCCCCCCTCACCTGTGATGTCCCCATTTTGTTGAAGCCGATTTATCTGTTTAATGATTGCAGTACTGATGTGTTTTTTTCCCTCCTCAAACCCTGCCTGTAAGCTATCTACCCCACATTCCACACACCCTGCAATCTCTAATCCTTTTACAATGCCTTTCCTGGGAGGATCACCCACAAAGGGGGTGGGTGGGTGGCATCTTGTTCTCATGTCTTTCAGCCCTGTACAGATGACTCTGCAACCTTGAATGAAGGCTATGGCTAAGCACATTGATTTGTAAGCCGCCCTGAGTCTCCGGAGAAGGCGGCATATAAGTTGAAACAAACAAACAAACAAACCTGTGGAATACACAAAACCAAGAATGAAAACCTCCTGGAATCCATATGGGTCACTATTTATTTATTTATTTATTTATTTATTTATTTTATCATATTTATATGCCGCCCATCTCCCGGAGGAGTATAAAAGGGGGGAAATGACATTGCTATAGGCATATACTATAAGCCACCCAACCAAGCAGAAGAAATAGATGAACTCTTTGCTAATCTATCTTGGGCAACTGGAGAGGCTCCTGAGGACGTGCAAAGCCCTGCTTGAGGAGCCGTTCAGGAGTCCCGAAACTGCCACTGCTGCTACCTCAGATTCTCAAGCGAGCCTGGATTCAGCCAGTTCACTGAACTGCATAAAAAATTAGCTACAACTTCTACTGAACTAGTGTGAACTGGATGAATTCCACCACTGTTTAAACCTTAAAAGAGCTGATTTTAACAAATTCAGAGAGACACTAAGCAAAATTTCATGGATAAAAATCCAAAAAGGGAAAACCACTCAAGAAGTGTGGAAAACACTGAAAAATATGATCATAAAAGCCCAGTCCAACACAATACAACTGAAAAAAACCCACAAGAAATCCAAGAAGAAACCAGCATGGTTGCACAAAGATCTCTCTGATAAACTGAAAGACAAAAAGGAGAAGTACAAAAAAGGGAAAGAGGGACACACAACTAGGGCACAATATCAGCAGAGAGCCTGAATCTGCAAATATGAAGTCAGGAAACCAAAGGCTCAGAATGAACAAAGACTTGCAACAAAAATCAAAGATAATAAAAATAGTTTCTTTCAACATATAAATTGCAAAATCGGCACAGGTAGACAAAAGATGCGACAGCAAGGTCCATTTCAGCACTTTATTTCTAAAGCGGCAAGAATAGAACAAGCGGTAAGCGGCCGGGCTCTGTTTTAAATAGAGCTCCGGCTGAGCTGCTGCCCAATGACAGGCATTCAAATTTCCCGCCGCTTGACTGCCCAATCAAGCGGCGGCACACAGGACTCTCCAAATATGGATGTAGCTATATATGGACATAACACCCCTCCCCTCCCAGAAGGAGCATTGTCCAATCATCAAGTTAGAGTTCCACATAGTCGCGCAAGTAGGCGGGGCGTTAGACCGCCCTACTGGACCTGCGCGGTTCAGTTGTTGCTGCGTCATCGACCTGGAAGATTGGGTCTGCTGTTCCTAGAGGTCTCTGTTGTGGAACCTCCTGGAATCTGGCCGTTGAAGGTGCTGGGCCTAGGCTCGCGCCTCCGGCAAAAGTCTCTGGATTACCTTGCGGTTGTCGGCTTGAGTCTTTCCGGACTTGCCACAGAGGATTACGCCGCAGGACCTCTCTTCTGGCCTCCACTGCTGCTGGTGACGGATCCCTCTGCGGTAGACTGCAGATGACAGGTAGGTCTGCAAATGGCTCTAATCTTCTTGTGCCTTGGTTCTCGGTGTTTGCGGGTGTCCAAACTGGTTCGCTGTTTATTTATCGCATTTATTTATCGCATTTATATGCCGCCCTATCTCCCGAAGGAGCTGTTCCTTCTGTCATTGTCACTGCTTGGTCTGGGATCGTGCTGCAGGACCGGTTCGCAGTTTCTGGGGCAGTTCGGCTCGGCTGGTGGTTCCGATCCCTCGCCCGGTTGTCGCTGGTCTACCTCGCCGGTCTGTTGTTGATGTTGATCTTCCCTCCATCTTTTCCGGAGTTGGTTGATGTGGCGTCTCCACATCTGGCCATCCTGCAACTCCACTCTGTACGATCGTGGACTTATGATGCCTTCTATAGTACCTTTCATCCACTTTGGAGAACCCTGGAAGTTCAGCACGAACACTGGGTCTCCTATTTTAAATGTCCTGGGTGGGTGAGCGGATTCTAGGGGGGTCTCTGGGTTTTAGTGGGGGTGCAGCTGATCCAGGATGGACCTGAGCTTCCTCCCCATGAGGAGCTCTGCTGGGCTCTTGTGGGTGGCGATGTGTGGGGTGATGTGCTGCACCAGGAGAAAAGTGTCTATTTTTTGCTGCCAATTCCCTGGCCCCATTTTAGCTAAGGTTTCTTTCGTAAACCTTACCATCCTCTCGGCCTGCCCATTTCCAGCTAGTCTGTAGGGTGCCACCAGGGCATGGCAGATCCCCCACTCGGCCAGGAATGACTCCATTGCCTTGGACATGAGTTGGGGTCCATTATCTGATACCAATGGCAGGCCATGTGTGGCAAACAGTCTCTGTAGTGCTTTGGTGGTGGCTTCTGTAGTGGTTTGTGTCATCGGAACTACCTCCAACCATTTGGAGTAGGCATCCATGATGATCAAAAATGACTTGCCCTCCATGGGGCTGGCAAAGTCGATGTGGATTCTGCTCCATGGGCTGCTGGGTGCTTCCCACTCTGATGGTGTCGCTTGGGGTGGCACAGGGCATGTTTCTTGGCATGGGGTGCACTTGGCTACCCATTCCTTAATGTCCTTATCCAAGTTGGGCCATCAGACATAGCTTCTCGCCAGCACCTTCATCCTAACTATGCCTGCACCAGGTCCAGTTTTGCAAAGATGTTCCCACTGCCTAACGAGTGCAACAAATGTTGCACTACGGGGACTGGGTATGTGCTCTGCTGAAGGGCCTTATTTATTGTGCACTTATAATCAGCGCACACACGCACAGTCCAATCTGGCTTCATGGGTGTCACAATTGGTGGTTCTCATGTGGCATGGTCAACAGGTTCCAGGATGCCCTCCTTAATGAGCTTGTCCAATTGCTCGTTGACTTTAGGTCAGAGGGGCTTTAATCTAATTGGCGTGACTTTTTTATCGAGATTAAAAGTGATGGGTTTCCCCCTAAATTTACCTAACGAGCCATCAAAGATGTCCCAGAACTCCTCAATGATGTCAAGGCCATCCATCCAGATCTGGTTGATGCCTTGGATGCTGAGTCCTAGGGGCTGGAACCACTCGACTCCCAGTAGTGTTGGGTGGTTGCTGGCTACTACGGTGATGGGTAGGTTTCCATAGAACTCTTTGAATGTGATGGGTATCTCGGCTCTGCCCATGATTTGGATGCTGTGGCCCTGGTAGTCTTGGAGGCGGGTGGTCAGTGGTTTCAGATAGCTCTTCCTGATTGTAGGATGTAGGCTTTTCAGCTCCTTCCACGAGATGATGCTGTAAAAGGAGCCTGAGTCTACCTCCATCAAAGATGACGTTCCGGCCACGTGCACGGTCATGTGGTACTTCTGACCGTTGTGGGCATCTAAGTGACCTACTGTGGTCCTCTGGAACGACCTTCTTGGTGTGCATCGATCTTCTTCCCACTGGTTTTGATAGTTGGACTGACTAGATGCCCTCTGGTTGTCTGCATACTTCTTGCGGGGCGATGCTGAGGTTGGGTCCATTGCACAGCAGGCTTCTGCTATGCGGCCTCTTCTCTGGCAGCAGCAGCAAATGGCATCCCGTAAACAACATCTAGCATGTGCGTGGCGCCCCATGCAGCTGGCGCAGCGGGTTTCAGTGTGCAAGTTGTCTCGGTCGCCATGTTTTGGTGATTGGCCACTCTGTGGACGGAAGCTTTTTCATCTGTTTCTGGGTCTGTTTGTGACTCTTCGGATAGTGATTGCTGTTCTCTCCTCAGCCTATGGACTGCTTGAGGCCGCCTGATTTTGGCCCCGGCTCGGTCTGATGTTTCCGCCGCCGTGGCCTCATCAATGATCTCTTTCAGAGTTAGCTTGAGTCTCTTTTGCAGGGAACGATCTCTCATGCCAAACACTATACCGTCCCTTAGTGTCTCATCTGTGTCATTGAAATCACAGTGTCTGGCAATCTTTCTTAAAGCTGATATGAAAGCCTTCATATTCTCCCCCTCTTGTTGGTACCTTTGTTGGAATTCGTACCTGTTCGCAATGGGGGTGTTGGTTGGGGCGTAATGCTCCTTGACAATCCTCTGGAGTTCGACCCAGGTGATCTGTTCGATATCATCTGAGGAGATGATATCCATCGCTGTTTCCAGGACATCGGGCCCGCAGATCGAGAGGAATAGTGCTCTCTTGCAATTGTCTGCGAGTCTTTGTCTGGTAGCCTCCAGGTGTTGGTGGAACCGGATCATGTACGCTGCCCACTTCTCTCTTTCTGGGTTGAAAACCGTTAGGGATCCGTGGGAAACTCCTTGTTGAGATGCCATCTCGTTTCTGCTTTCTTGGTTTTGGTGATGGCTGGTTGAGGTTGATTCTGAATCTTCAAGATGGCGATCTGTGCCACATGGTTCTTCACTGTGGTTCTGGGTTACCTTTGTCGCCAGTGTTAGATTGGCGCAGGTAGACAAAAGACGTGACAGCGAGGTCCGTTTCAGCACTTTAATTCTAAAGCGGCAAGAATAGAACAAGCGGCAAGCGGCCAGGCTCCACTTTAAATAGAGCTCCGGCTGGGCTGCCGCCCAATGACAGGCATTCAAAGTTCTTGCCGCTTGACTGCCCAATCAAGTGGCAGCACACAGGAATTCACCCAAATATGGACATGTCTATATATGGACATAACAGCTTCCATTGTAAAATGAGGGTAAGATTTGAAATTTATTAAATATTATTACTATGCTTTTATAGATAATAAAAATTCCAACATCAACATTGTGAACTGAAAAGTAATATGGAAGAGTGCATTCTTCCCAATTTTGAGCAGTTGTAGTCTGATCCCACTACTTAGAAACAAGGAATGTAGGAGTGGCTGGTGCCTTTAGCTATAGCACCTATTTTTTTTTAAGGGAGACTGGTGATAGTGGAAGAAAATAAATTCATATTTCAATTAGCATTCTGATGATTTCCTTGGAATCTTCAATACGGAAGCTGGCACTTAGAAGCATTTTCATAAATTGGAGGGAAGCAACTTTAGTATTTCATTTGCATTTAATTAATATAATTAATTTCTCATTATGGAACACACTGGTCCACAGCTGGCAAAGTTATTGCACTCCCCCTCCCAAAAGTTTCTCTTCTGAATATGAGAAAAACCCTAAAACCTTTTATACTAGAAATGTATATGCAACCTGGAAATGAATATATGATTTAGGTATCATTAAAAGGCATTTTTTAATTTTTATTTATTAGATTTATGTGCTTCCCATCTCATCTAAAGACAATTCTATACGGTTTCTATGAGGAAGAAGATTATTCACTTTCTGTTCAATTAATCAATCAAAACTGGACCCTGAAAGACTATCAGTTTGATAGATATAATTTGTAAAAGTAGACTTAGATCAAAGAAAAGGCAAAGATGAAAATATCCAAGCTATAGTTACTTTTAGAGGAAAGAACTATGGTAGCTAAAAAAATATGAAGTTTCATTTCACATTATAACAAAAGCCTGTGCTTTCTATGATAACATCAGAAGGCTTATAGGATTCTTCAATATATATTTCTCTCACACACAAAATCTGCCAGGATTGCATGGCTCAGTGGGAGTAGAAGAGGAAAGAATAAGAGGTAGAAAGGATCTAAAGGATTCTCAGCAGTCATCTTACTCTCAAACATTTTAAATGTTTAAACCAGCTGAAGAAATGGTGAACTGAAAACAGCTCTACTAAAAGTGCTGCCAACTGCAGTGGAATGAAGAGCTGCTAATTAGACCGGCTCTTTATAATTCCTCTTCAGACATGGGAGAACATCCACAGGCCCTTCGGAAAGTTGAAGAGACTGCAAGACAGTGACCTCTGGTGGGTTTAGCATTTAGGGCAGTGTTTCTCAACCTTGGCCACTGGAAGATGTGTGGGGAATTCTGGGAGTTGAAGTCCACACATCTTCCAGTGGCCAAGGTGGAGAAACACTGATTTAGGGAGACAAGGGGATAACCCTCTTGCTCAAACCAAGGCCAGCACTTTTAAAAAGAGTGTCCTTTTCTCATCATTTTCATAAACTGCTTGCTAACTTCTTTTTAATTATTGGATCCAAACGTTTGGATTGACAAGTCTGAAAATACGAAGTGAGCTTCCTTCAATTTTTTGTATAAGAAGTTTTAAATAGAAGTTGAAAGACTTTTTTTTTTTGGGAAGAAAAGGTAAAAAGTGATTAGAACATTTTAAAGAATTTGTAAAGTTACAAATAGTCTGAATAGTAGAGAGATTTTGGAATTAATTATTAGAATTTATTATTAATTATTAGAATACTTCCTGTGAGAAAATGCTTTTGTTTTGAATTCTTTAAAAAATGATTTATTTTTAAAATTTTTAAATTTTATTTATTTTTAGTTTGTCAAGCATGTAAGAGAAAACAAATATAAGTATGAACATAACATATAAACATATAAGTATAAACAGGTATAAGTATATATATAATAAATGAGTATGAATAAATCATGAATAAATAAATGATCAGATGAAACTTTGAAGGCTGGACAGCAAAGGGAACTACTTTGAATACTTACATTTGACTTGCTAATACAAAATGAAGCAAAATATTTTAATATTGAAGATATTGAAGGATACTTTGAACAATAGACCCAGAAGTTAATTTTAGGAGTGTATATCTCTGTTAATACATTGTGTTTAAAAGATGTTATGAAAAGGAATACATTTTACCTGACAATATTGAGATTGATCTGAAAGTGGATTGAAAAATTACATGCTTCAGAATGATATGGAAAAAGGCACTATACTAATTTTCAAGGATTTACAAAAGAGAGTTGTTAAACTTTTGTGAGAAGAGACAAAGAAAAAAATTAAAATATATCAAGTCTAGCACATTATTTAAATAGATTAGATATCAAATTTGTTAAAAGTAAATGGAAAGAATATAAAGTCAATTTACTTGATCAATATTAAAAGAGGCATTAGACTTTTGCTGATAATGAATAATTTTGGATTTGGTATAGTTAAGAGAGATAAGTAAAGAACAGGGCATTTGTTGTATTTTAAAAGAAGGTGATAAATTATTAAAATTGTTTATTGCTTTGTGATGGGGAAGTCATTTTTTTACTACGTTCTTATTTTTTCTTTTTTTCAATTTGTGCTTTTCTGCGCTTTCTATTTGTTCTTAATCTTATTTTTTTAGTTTGTACTAGTTTTCTCTTTGCAGTTTTAATTTTTAATAAATTACTATTGAAAATGTTTAAACTAGCTCAAGAACTCATATACCCTTTTCTTATGAACTTTACAGAACCACTATGTCTGATGGGCAACTGGGCTGTTATAAATATATGATAGATAAATAAATAAGAACATTTCCCCAAGGATTCTGTGGCAGATGAGAAAACTATGGGTGGCATCAGTATAGTTCTATTCTATTCTATTCTATTCTATTCTATTCTATTCTATTCTATTCTATTCTATTCTATTCTGAAAAACAAAGACAAAATGTTAGAAATTGTAGGAGTATATCAGAGTATATAGAAAGCTTAACTTCGCAAGGATGATTAGATTACTTCTAAATCAGGGTTCCCAAACCTGTGGGCCGCAGTCCACTAGTGGGTTGTGAGGAGTTTGCAACAGGGTTGTGGTAATGGCTGGCGAACACACATGTGCTCATGCATATCTTCACTTGCGTGAGTAGTGAGCGAGCACATGTTCACACACTATATTTGCAGCTTGCACAACCCATCCCCTCCCCACCTGCCAGTCTACAAAGCTGAAAACTTTGGGGAACTCGGCTCTAAACAAATCAAAGTATGTTGAAATTTTGCAATAAATTTAACTTCTAATAGAAAATACTTACATAAATTGCATGGAAAGATATTCCTGCATGAGATTCATTAAATAAATAATGACTGGTTTTCTTTGAAGACTGACAAAATGGGTCTTTTGGGACATAAATTGTCAATTTACCTGATCTCATAAATGGTAAAATCAATGTTCATAATCAATGCACATATAATTTGATGTACATATATCAGCATGAGTCAGTAGCCATTTCCATATTAGTGACCATCCTCACAGCTATCATTGAAGTGATATAAATTGTGTCTGCATTATTGTTATTTCAGCACAATTACATTTGGAAATTATTACAAATCACAAGAAATGGCCAGAAATCCAATAGATCATTGTTCCTCTCTTCAAGGAATAAGCCCCACACAAAGACACTTTCACTTTACCTATTTGTTCATTTATTTCGTATCTTTTTTTTTTTAATGTCCATCTGTTCATTTAAGCCTTTTACTTCAGAATTAGATTTGTTTCTAGAATAGGGCTACAATTCCATTAATTCCATTCCATTAATTAATTGCAAAATACCCTTTGGCAATTTATTTGAATTATAGATAATTGTCTCAAGCTGGCAGATAAAAAATTGCCATTACATTTTGCCAGAAATGAAAATTGAAATAGAATAGAAATAGAAACTTCTTGTCAAGACAAAATTTTCAAAAGCAGTTCATGGAAGTTGAGCTTTTATTAATAGTGTGAAAATTTTTCTTTCTTTTTTCTTTTCTGCCCAATATGGATAAAATAGGTTTGAACAGAGAAGATATTGATACCTTTTTTGACAAGATGGATTATATTTTAGTAGGAAATGCATTTACTAGGAAATGCTGATAGCTTTTCTGTAGACTAGTAATATATCATATTACTTCCTCATTTTAGTAGTTAAGGAATTTTCTCAGGGGTGGTGCAATCTAAAAATTTTCACTACCGGTTCTGTGCGCGTGGCTTAATTGGTGGGCGTGGCTTAGTGATCAGGTGACCGGGTGAGCGTGGCCAAGTTGACGTCACTTCTTTGCCATTTTTTGATCTACAAAAAAGCTCAAAAACCAACTTTCACACTTTACACACACACAACACAACACAACTGACTCACACACAATGTAA
>JANHFM010031021.1:0-10617 GCA_032468115.1 Grayia smithii
GTAGAAGAAGCCAAAGTTTGTAATTTAGATTGTTGATGTGGAGAGCCTTCCATGCTTTTAGAAACGCCAGGCTTTGTGTATCTGGTCGCCATTCTACAAATAAGAAGCTTCTGCTTTCACTTTATCTTTATTGCCAATTATCCAATTTACTTTTTCACTGTTTATCTTTCAGGTCAAATTTTTGTTAAAATATTTTAAGTCCACTATAATTTCTGTTTTTAATCCTTTCCATTTTTCTTTTTCCTTTTATCTTTAAAACCTGATGGAATCCACACTTAAAAGTTTCTCTTTCTAGTCCACGCCCTATTAAGACTTATTCAGGTGCCATTTTTATATTTTAAGCAATGTCTCCAATGAAGAAAGAAATTTAAATCCAAGTTAAAGCGATATACTTGCTATTCTTATCAGTCCTTCTGTTTTCGTTCCGTCTGCTTGTTAGTCCTTATTGTTTCCCTTTTGAAACCAGTGCTGGCTGAAGCATCTTCTTCTGCAAAAAGCAGAAAAATCCTGGATCCGGAGCTTCGTCAAGCTTCTGGGGAGATCACCCTTATTACCCCAGATTTTACAACCTGAGGACTCAGAGAAACTCTACCCACGCCTGACAGCTCGCCTGTTTTCCTTCACCCGAAGAACAGGCTTTCCGGATCAAAAGACAGCTGATTTATGCTGTCTTATCGGTCCTATGTGATCACAGGATCGGCAGTCATAAAAGACCGTCTGCACTGCTCCAAGCCCAGCGAGAAGTCCCTAGCCATAGCTTTTATATATGGCTTGTTACTAGAAGAATAAAGGAGCCATGAATCCAGGAGGATGCCCAGTTCATGGATCTACTCTTCTTGGTTAAACAAGCTAATCCAAAAATAGAGCATGGGCCACTGAGGTGCACATAAGCATCTAAACAAAGCCATGAAGCTTGATTTCTTTCCATGTTAGAATATTCAGAGTGTCTACTACAATATTTCTTCTTTGATCTAGAATATGTGTGTGTACGCGTGCATGCATATACATATACATACATACATTCATACATACATACATACATACATACATACATACCAATATATAGTTGAGAGTCATCTATATATTTTGATTGTGGCAAAATAAAGCATGGATCTTCTTGGGCTCTGAGAACAGGAGGAAGTTACTTTAGGGCAATCCTATCTGGCACTCCTGTCATTATTGATTTTCAGAGATCAATGTGCTGGATATTGAGACTGTCAATCATTGGAACAAGAGGTTTCCACCAAGGTTCTCCGTTTGGGCAGGAGAATACTGATTGCTGATTGGTTCATGTACTATATATATATATATATATATATATATATATATATATATATATGGGTTTTGTAGCGAGTGTTCGCTGGTTGCTGAGCATTGTAAATAAAGAGCTGTTTGTTGAAAGTCACTCTCCAAGTATTCCTTCACCCGATCTAACACTGGCAACAAAGGTGGGATTCAGGAAGAAGTAAAAGAGCTGACTACGAGCAACCAGCCTGGTGGACGAAGAAGCGGCAATTTGCGTGCCAGATTCAAAAATCACAAGAATGGCAGCAAACATGTCCGCATTTCAGCTGCCGAAGCCCTTCGATCCAATAAGAGAGATGTGGGACACCTACATGACCTGGTTCAGTTGTTTCTTGGAAGCTAATGGCCTTCTCAGCCTGCTGGACAATCAGGAAACTAAGTCACTGTGGCCATGATGTATTTGACATCGCTGAGTCACTATCCAAACCCACCCCAGTACAAGCGGTACCGTGGAAGGTTCTTCAGAACGTGTTGAAGGCACACTTCGCACTGGCTCCTTCAAAGATAGTGAGGTGATACAAATTCTGCCACCGCATGCAGCATGATCGTGAGACCATAAGTCAATACATGGCCGTCCTGCGAAAAGCTGCAGCCCATTGTAAATTCCGGGATTTAGACGATATTCTCCTAGATCAGCTAATCTGTGGTGTTCAAGATGGTTGCCTGCAATATCGTTTACTGGCGAAAACCAACTTAACCCTACAAAGCATCCTTGATGAGGCTCGGGCCTCTGAATACTTGACCAAGGGGGCTGAGTCACTACAGAAGCTCGCCACTGCACCCACGACCAATAAGGCTTTGATCCCCAGGCACAAGAGCCCTCAGATTGACGAGGAGTCTGGGAGTAGTGAGGAAGAGGTCTACCAGATTGACCCGTGGAAACCAGGAAATCAAGCACCATGCCAGGCATTTTGCATGAGCTGTGGAGACCAGCACTCCCAGGCATCCTGTCATTTCAAGGATGCCAGGTGCCCCCATTGTGGGAAAAAGGGTCACTTGGCCAGAGTCTGTCAGGCCAGTATGCTAAGCAGAAGCCAGCCTGAGCCCCCCTGAGTGGAGCAGTCCAGACCAAGAAAGAGAGAGGCCTGGAAACCATGCCGGAACAGGAATGATGCTGAAGTTCCAGACACTAATCAAACAAGGGTTGCCAAGGCTAGGCTAGCCTTCAGAAAAAAACTGAAGTTCACTATTTGCATTGAGGGATCCCCGGATGAGATGGAGGTCGACACGGGATCCTCAGTAACTATTCTTTCATGGCATACCTTGAAACGGGCCATGCCCAGTTTAAAGCGCAGCCAACTTTTGTGCCAAAAGCTGAAGCTCACAGATTATCAGGAAAACAGAATTCCGGTGTTGGGATGCACATCTCTTGCCGTGACATACAATGTGTTCCGTGGCCAGCTTTCAGCAACCGTGGTCAAAGGGGGACTACCAGACCTCGGTTTAGATTGGTTCGACACCCTGGGCCTGGGGATCACGGGCATCAACGCCATTGCCAGCTCGTGCGTCAACAACCTACTTAAAGAATTTCAGGATGTGTTTCTACTGGAGCTCGGCAAGTATGTGGGCACCCCTATTTCATTTAGCCTTGACCCCAAGGTAGCCCCAATCTGTCTGAAACCACGCTGTATCCCTTTTGCACTAAAGCTAAAGATTGACGCCGAGCTAGATAAGCTGATTCAGCAGGGCATTCTCATGCCTGTGGACCACGCAAAGTGGGAAACCCCGATAGTGACTCCAGTGAAAGGGGATGAGTCGGTGCGCATATGTGCTGATTATAAGTGTACTCTTAATAAGGCCCTACAACAAAGTGTCTACCTGGTACCTGTAGTCCAGCACTTACTACACTCATTAGGCTCCGGAAAAATATTCACTAAGTTAGACCTTCACAGGCATATCAGCAATTGCTGGTAGACACTATTGCTGAAGCACAGACAATTGTAACCCACCAGGGTGTGTTTAAGTGCACCAGGCTCCAGTTTGGAGTTAGCATTGCCCCGGGGGTTTTCCAGAGTATCATGGAATGTCTGCTTAATAAGATGCCCTATTTTGATGACGTTCTCATCTCTGCTGAATCAGAAGAGCAGCTTTGCCTTCTATTGAGGGAGGTCTTAACTAAATTTAGGGATGCTGGGCTTTGGTAAAAAGGGACAGGTGTAAATTTGGAGTCCAAGAAGTCGAATTCTTGGGGTATCAAATTGATGGTCAAGGAATTCACCCAACAAGGTCAGGGCAATTAGGGAAGCCCCATTCTGAAGTCCAAAATGGAACTACAGGCATTTTTGGGGTTGCTGAACTTTCACAGCCTATTCCTTAAAGACAAGGCTATGGTCGTGGAGCCTCTTCACTGTTTGCTCATCAAGGAAAGCTGTTGGGTTTGGGGGTGGAAGGAAGCAGCTACTTTTGCTGCGGTCAAGCGTCTCCTGTCTGAGGACAGCTTCCTCTTCCAATACAATACCACCTTGCTTCTGGCGCTGGTTTGTGATGCCTCCCCTTTTGGAGTGGGGGCTGTTTTGAGCCATCAGCTGCCCAACGGGTCCGAAGCACTGGTTGCATTCTACTCCAGGACATTGTCCCAGGCCCAGTGCAACTACAGCCAGCTGGACAGGGAAGCACTGGCTGCCATGGCTGGAGTCAAGCGGTTCCACAAGTACTTGTTTGGGAGTGACTTTGAACTGGTGATGGACCATAAACCATTGTTGGGGCTCCTGGCCAGGAATTGCCCCATTCCCACTGCACTCTCCCCCCATTTCACTCCCTGGACTATTTTTATGTTGGCCTACTTGTATAAATTGTTACATCATCCTGGACGTTCCCTGGGGCATACCGATGCCCTGAGTTGTTGCCCGCTGCCGGACTTGGTCGACAATCTGGCTCTGGGGGTGCCGGCCCTCCTCATTGACTGCCTGAATTTGGGACTTGTGACTTCGGCTGAGGTGGTGAAGCAGTTGGCTGCTGATAGCACTGTCCAGACTATTTTGAACTGGGTGTGGAGGGGGTGGCCAAAAGGCCCGTTTAGTGAAAAAGTCAAACCGTTTGTGGCAAAACAAAATAAACTGTCAGCTCAAGGGGGGTGTCTGCTGTGGGGAGGAAGGATTGTGCTGCCCCAGAGTTTGCGAGTCCCCGTACTTAAGGTCTTACATGAGGGTCATCTGGGAATAGTCTGGATGAAAGCTTTGGCAAGAAGTTATGTTTGGTGGCTGAACATGGATCAGAAGATCCAGGAATAGGTTGAGATATGCACAGTTCACCGCCCCATTTGAGGGGTTCTTGGCAGAATTGGGAATCCGACATGCTCTCATAGCGCCGTTTCATCCAGCTAGTAATGGTCAAGCTGAGAGAACAGTGAGATCCGCCAAGGAAGTCCTAAAATGCTTGTCACCTGGTGACTGGCAGGCCCTGGTGGACAAGTTCCTGATATGGCAGCACATCACACCCAGTGTGGTCACAGGTAGAAGCCTGGCCGAGCTACTTATGGGCCACAAGCTGCAATCGGTATTAGACCGGTTGCATCCAAATTACTCCCCTGACAACAACAATCTGCATCCCGAAAAAACCAGGTACTTTAGCACAAAAGATTCAGTATTTGCAAAAAACTTTGGCAATGGGCCCCTATGGCTATCTGGCAGAGTAGAACAAGTAACAGGGCCTCAGTCGTACATTGTACAACTGGACAATGGGTGCCTATGGAAGTGGCACATAGACCAAATGTGGAGTTGAAATCAAATCACAGACTGCCCATTAGAAACTGGGAATACTGACATGCCATTTAATCATTCCCTAGCTGACTCCAGCCCAAGGGATCCAGAAATCTTAACTGCCGAACTGGAGATCCAGCGATGATCCACTAGCGAACCAGTCCTGAAAGATTCCGAAGTAGGGTCGAGTATCGACCAGGGGCCTCCCATAGAAGGTCCTCAGGAGACTGAAGACACAACCACTCAGGCTACCACTAATCCACCAAATGAACTGCACTGGTCCACGAGGACATGCAAACGCCCATCCAATTTGAAGGATTATATCTGCTACATGGACAAACCCAACTAAGAGGGGATGTGTGTGTTGGATATTGAGACTGTCAATCATTGGAACGAGGTTTCCACAAGGTCCTCCGTTTGGACGGGAGAATACTGTTTGCTGATTGATTCATGTAATATATATATATGAGGGTTTTGCAGCAAGTGTTCACTGGTTGCTGAGCATTGTAAATAAAGAGCTGTTTGTTGAAAGTCACTCTCTGAGTATTCCTTCACCCGATCTAACACAATGCTCTTTGGCTTGCTCTAGTTTTGGGATGCCAGATGAAAATTTTAATTGGTTCCCAATCCTTGTGGAAAACTATGGGTTGACCTGACAGTGATCTGATTAAGATCAAGAATTAAGATCAGGGATTAAAGCTAATGTCTACTTCCATCTTACATTCCATTTATTCCAAAATGAAACAAAATGAAGTATATAGGTATCTTCTGTTATGGCTTGGAGAGACATTCTTTGGGCAGAATTCAGTGGAAAACAAAAGCTGAAAGCAAACCAAATGAATTTAGCAAGGCTTCCTTTCTGGCAGGTGGTATGGGATGACAACTTGAAAATTCTTTAGCGTCTCTTGGAATTCTGCAGAGAAATTTTAATTCATGGTAACTCTTGGTTTTGCATGTTCCAGAACATGAATTTTTCTTGCATAATTTGTTTTAACTGTGCTGTACTTTTATAACATTTTCTATAATATTCTTTCACATTTACATTCTGGAGATATGAAAAATAAAATACTATTTCAAAATGAACCACTAATTTTTCTACATACATGTTACCTTCAAAATGTGATACGTGTTGTTGGCTTTTAATTTTCCTTATGTTATTATGTATGATATTATATGAGTTTTATTGTTGTGCATAGAACCATTTAATAGAGACCAACATATAAGTGTAAATTAAAATAAAATGTATACTGTTTGATGTGGGTACACAGTTATTTGAATTCAAAGGCAAAAGATCATCTAGAGTAGGGGTCCCCAATCCAGGGGTGCAATCTAAAAATTTTCACTACCGGTTCTGTGGGTGTGGTTTAATTGGTGAGCATGGCTTGGTGGTCAGGTGACCGGGTGGGCATGGCCAAATTGATGTCACTTCTTTGCCCTTTTTTGACCTATAAAAAAGCTCAAAAACCAACTTTCACATTTTACACACACACATGCAACACAACACAACACAACACAACTGACTCTCATACAATGTAAAAGCAGCTGTGCTTGACCCAAAATGGCCCCTGCAACAAGCAGGAACCTCACACAGCCACAAAAAGCTCAAAAACCAACTTTCACACTTTACACACACAAAATGCCACATACAGCTTTGTGAGATTGTGTGTGTTTGTGTAGTTAGAGTGAAACACTACAGAAACACACCAAATCTCAGAAAGCTGCACAATTTTATTTTATTATTTTATTTAATTTATATTTTTAGATAAAAGCAGCTAAATTAAAGCTAAATAAAAAAACTTTTAAAAACCCAATTAATTAAGCTCCCCTCCCCCAATAAAACAAACCCCAGTTACTTAGCCCAAGGATCTCCAACCTTGGCAACTTTAAGACATATGGACTTCAACTCCCAGAGTTCCTCAGCCAGTTAAACTAAGCTAAGCTGGTTGAGGAACTTTGGGAGTTGTAGTCCACAACAGTGGTGAGTTGCTCCTGGTTCGCGCCGGTTCGCGCGATCCTGTAGTGGTGATGCTGTGACGTCACTGAACCGGTCCTATGTGACCGGGAGCTGGGTCTACCCGCATGCCTGTAGCTACTGGTCTCTGCGCGGAGTGCACAGAGCGCACTCACGCACATGCGCAGAATGCTTTTTTTGAGGTTTTTTGCCAAAAAAAGCTGTGCATGCACGGGAGCGTGTGTTTGGCGTGCGTGCAAAGCGCAAGCGTGCACCGAATGTGTGCTTTGCGTGCTCCAACCACACGCGAAGCGCGTGCACCTTTAGAACCGGTAGCAAAGGTAAGTAGAACCCACCCCTGGTCCACAAGTCTTAAAATTGCCAAGGTTGGAGACATCTGTTGAAGGCACAAGGCAGGCAATTCAGTTGCTCACCGTTGAGATTGATTGCAGGCAGGCAGGCAGATTCAACTTTAGAAACTTCATTTGACTTTCCTAAACTGCTATTTTCCAGTTTGTTGAATGGGATGTCTTTTCTCTAAGCAATTCTACGTTTTCTACTGATACTTTGGTCTGTTCTAAATTGGAGTTATAAGATGAATATATGTGTAATTGTAGGAAATATGATGCCTGATCTATGGTGGGCTCCATCTGCTTTGTTTTCTCCCCGTCCACTTTGTTCTCATTTGTTCAATTATGGAGTTTAGGTTCTAAAGTCAAGGAGTAACTGATTTGTGCATCTCCCAGTGCAGCCACTGTACAGCCCTGGAAAGACTGGTCGCACACTGCAGATATTTGGAAAGCATGATGATGATGATGATGATGATATCCATTAATCTGACTCTGACTGTTGGCGATTCTATTGGCTAATTCTCCCCACATATTCCAATCTTGTACTATTTCTTTGAGTTTTTCTATATTCCGGTTGGTGTCAGCTTCAATATTATCCAGTCACTGTGTTCTTTGACAGCCTGGTTTCCTTTTGCCACTAACTTTTCCAAACATAATCGGAAGTGAACTACTCCGTCAAAATAAATGGGATGCAGTTTTGTGATTTTATCTTTTAATGACATAATTCTAAATACCTTAAATTAGGAAAGGGCAAATTAGGCTACACAACACGGTAGTACATATCCCAAAGGTGCTTTTTCAAGAAGCAACTGGACTTTCTGTTTTTCTTTGAAGTAACATCTCATCCAAGAAGCTTCTTCGGCTTTGACTGGATGGTGGAGAATGGAAGGATTTATACTCCTTGCAGACAGATGGTCATTTGCATTCTTTTAGTGAGCCATTAAGGTTACCTGGAGGTTTATCTGTGTCATCAGGGTCACCTGATGCAAATGAGTGTGGAGCCTTTTTGGAACTGTTAACATACATGCACATTTCGAACCCAAGAATACAGGCAGAAGTTTGTCCACCCCAAAGATAAAACACCTAGACATAAACTGAGCAATGAGTTATATACAGCACAATGCAGCAAGCATGTGCACATTGGGGAAACAAAACAACCACTTCATAAGCACATGAAACAATTTAGGAGAATAAACAGATTAGGACTAGTTTCAGTAGTTCATCTGCATTTAAAAGACACAGGCCATGCTTTTGAAAACAGCAAAGTCCACATTTTGGACAGGGAGGACCACTGGTTTGAAAGAGGGGTCAAAGACCATCTATGTTAAAATTGAATAGCCTTCTCTCAACAGCCTTCCCCCAACAGAGGGGAAGGGATACGATATCTATCTCCAATCTACAACACAATACTTTCAACAGTTTCAAGAAGGCTCAAAACCCATTTGAGCCAGGCAGGTGTCCCTGATGACACAGATAAACCTCCAGATGACCTCAACAACTTGCTAAAAGAATGCAAATGACCAGCTGTCTGCAAGTATAAATCATTCCATTTCATTCTCTGACCATCCAGTTGAAGAACCTTCTTGGATGAGAAGTGAAACGTCTTCAAAGAAAAAACAGAATTGCCTGTTTCAATTGCCTCTTGAAAAAGCACCTTTGGGACAACCATGACCTGGATGACTGAGAATCTCTGTAAACAGTATTACATATCATTGTTTCAGGAGAGTTGACTATTGTAGTGATTGATTAATTCTGATTTGGCTTTAGAAAAATGTTTTTTATTATATGTTCAGTGAAACAATAAGTAATATATTCTAAAGAAGTGGTTAATAGGAAAATGAGCTCAAAATGGGTAGGGATTTTTTTAAAAAGGTACTAAAACTGCATCTGAAAATAATTATAGTAAAGAAAGGAGAAGGAAAGCAGAAATAAATGGCTTAAGTTTTAATTTCCAAAGCACTGACAAAAAATTGTAAATCATCTGGCCAAATTTTTATGTAATATGTTGACAAATCCTAAAGAACAATTGAAACAATCAGATTTGAAGACATCACATAATTGGGATTAGCTATTACTCCAGAAGACCAAATCAGAAGAATCTTAACTGGTCAGAAAATTGGCTGAATAGCACTAGCAATAGCACTTAGATTTATATACTGCTTCCTAGTGCTTTACAGCCCTCTCTCAGCATATTTCACCATATCTGGGTCCTCATTTTATCAACCTCAGAAGGATGGAAAGCTGAGTCAACTATGAGCCTATCAGGATTGGAATCCAGGCTGTGGGCCAAATTTGCCTGTAATACTGCATTCTAATCACTGCGCAACCAGAGCTCTTCCAAACAATAGAATAAAATTTAACGAAGTTTTTACAGAAGTAAAATATACTGATAATTATATAATAATTTCTGGGTTGGCAAGAGTACTCTTTAGAAAGGTCTTAGAATAATAATTACACAATGAAGTAATGTAACAAATAAGAAATAGGGCTAAATGCATCCCTCCCTGACTCCATTATCACAGTAATAGACTATCACATTTACCAGTCTGATCGCAAAACCCACAGAGAGGGTGGAGTAGCTATCTTCTACAAAAAGTCACTAAACCTAAAAAATATTCAAGGTGCACATGAACTTGCTCTTCCAAAAACTATCATCTCCAAACTGTCCTTAAACACCACACTTCGCTTCTTACTATGTTACAAAGCCCGACTACAACATCGTACATGTGAACAAGTTAACTTCACGACTAACGTGGGCAGCCTCCTGCCCAAACCCTCTCATCTTTCTTGGTGACCTCAACCTACCTCTTATTAATTGGACAATAAACAAATGTACAACTGAATCCATCCATACTATACAATGCTGTTACTAAACTAAGTCTAGAACAACTAGTAACTAACAACACTAGACTCAACAACTGCCTCAACCTCATCTTCTGCAACAGTTTAAACTCAATTTATGGACTACAAATAAAAGAACTCTTTTCCAATAGTGACACAGCATGATTGACTTTTGCCTCAATATATGCCCTTAACAAAAAGCACCATAATAATGGGATACCCAGCTACAACTTCAGAAAAGCCAACTATGATCTCATAGACATCAACCTCTCAACTCTTCATTGGCAAATTCTATTCTCTGGCTATAAAACTGCCAAAGACCAATATAAATTTCCTTGCTCGAAGTCAATAGAGTTATTAAATTATATGTACCATTAATAATCACCAAAACTAGAAAAAACAAATTACCCATATCAATAAGAAAGCTCCAATCCCCCCCCCCCAAAAAAAAAATCCATCTGGAGAAAAAACA
>JANHFM010031184.1:0-10607 GCA_032468115.1 Grayia smithii
CTGGCTTGGCCTGACCTTGACCGTCTTGCAGAATGCTATTATGGCTAATATCTCCTTCTCCAAATTCCCCCCTCCCACTTTCCCACAGCACAGAAAGTGGCAGGTTGGAAGCCACCTAATATGGCTTCCAAGTCTGACAACCTATTTTGGTGACAATTTCCGGGGAGCCTGGAGTGTCTCCAAATTTTAATGGTCTGTCCATACCTCAAACAGACAACTAGTACCCTCTAATAAGTGCCTCCAGGTTAACAATGGCCAACATACAACAAAGGCTTCCTTTTCCGAGATGTCCCAACCCCTCTCCATCACTGTAAGCTTACTGTATGTGTATGCACACAGTTGAAGCTGACCATCAAGGTTTCTCTGCATTAGAACTGCACCAACTGCAATATAACTAGCGTCATGTTGGCACAGCTATGAAAACCTGAATTTGAAAGCTCCCAGGTTTCCTCTACCCAACTAATAGTTCACAGCCCTGCCCCACACCCCAAGTTCATCACATAACCCAATCAACTTTTCACATTCAACTGGATACAACCTCCAGACAGTCTTCAGCAGATGCAGGCAAGTGTCCTTGAATTCAGAATATTGTTATGACTAATTTTCTACTGCTCCAACAACCCCCCCTCCCAATTTCCCAGGCTAAAATATGTGACAGTTAGGAACTATCTTCCAAAACTGACAACTCCATTCTCTGGAATCACTGGGTTCAGGAAGCCTTGTCGCTCTCCATTTGAAGGCTGGGACACGCTCCACTCTGCTCATTGTAATCCAATGCAGCGTCGCCCTGATTGCCAACTTGTGAGGCAGCATTGCTTCTTTGGCTTCACCCCATAGGGAAGGATCCAGTTGAGTGATCTGCCAGAGCACTGGCTCTTTGGGCTGGGTGCTCTGCTGATGTTCAGCCTCTGTGGCCTCCACTGCTGCTACCACGCTCTCCAAAAGGGAGTAGATTGTCTCAAGGATGACCTCTGAGCTAGTTCCTATAGCTCCTTCTGTAGTTGCTGTCTTCTCCTCCCTCTTCCCTGAGTCTTTGCACTGCCCGGCAATCAGGTTGGTGCTCAGGGCTCAGGACCCCAGACAGCATCCCAGGAATGGGAGCTGGGTTGAGTGTTTAAAGGAGATTTGGGTTAATATCAGGGTTTCAAGTAACACCCCCAACCAAGAGGGTGGCAGGCATTTCCTCAAAGTTCCATTTTATTAGAGATGTCATCTTGGCAGATCTGGGAAAACCCAAATCTGAAGTTTCCTGGGTTTTCCCCACCCAAAGGAAAGTCAAAGTCCCTTTCCCTGAACCCACATGTCCATCACATGGTCCAATCAGGTCACCATCCTGACTGGAGTTGTTTCCTAATCATGCCTTTCCAGGTGCAGGCTGAATGTCCTTGCCTCCCAGTGAAAGAATGTTGTTATGGCTATACATCTCACTCCATTGCCATCCAACCCCTCTTCCAGTTCCCACAGCATGCCCATCCACCAAGTGTCGCAGCCCTGAAGATCCAAAGAAAACAATGGCTTCCAGGGCTGACAGATGACTTGCCAAGCAAGTCTCCCTTTGTCCATTGGTTTGCGTGGGGTCCTCTTCCCCTTGGGACTGGCTGCAGTTCATGCATGGGGGATGGGTGGCCCTGATGGCCACATCTGAAACCAGGCTCATCTGGCTGCTTTGCGCTGGTTCAGCATCCCAGGGCTCACTTAGATTTCTTCTCTGGTGTGGCTGGATCTCGAGGTCCATAACCACTGCCATCTGGTACCACTCCTGCATGCAATTGGGGATCCCTCAGAAGGCATAAGCTTGACCAAAGTCCTGGTCCAGAGCCTCTTTGAATTGGTGGACAAAGAGGCATTCTGGCCAGTCTCTTAGCTTTCCAGGCACTCTTTGGAATTCCCATGCTAGTTCTTTGTGGGAAGCCCTCTCTGCTCTTAATTTTGGCCTCTGTCTCTTGTTGTTGGGCTGTGTCCTCGAATTGGGTCCTTAGCAGCTGCAGGAACTCATCAGTGTCTCCCAACTCAGGAGGTCCCTTGGCATGCAGTTGGACTATCCAATCAGCCACTTCCCCCTCTATGTTATTGGATATGGCCAGAATAATTTCTTGACTGGCAGCGGTGCTGGAGCTGGCTGGGGAGCGGGTGCTGGCGTCCATTGGCCTTCCTTGGCCAGCGAAGCATAATCATTCAGAGTAGGATTTCCTCCTCCTTCCACTCAGAACAGAGTGGATCACACCTCAGTCTCCTGTCAGGGTTCCAGAAAACCTTCGCCGAAAGAAAACTCCTTGTTCCTGTCGGGCCCGATCTACAGGGATGACAGCTCAGCCGGGAGCCATTACCAGGCAGGGCCTTTGGGTCAGTCCAGCCTGGGGATACAGGAGGGTACAATGTCCAGTCAGGGGGGATATGGTCTTTGGGGGGTTGTCAGGGTTCCAAGTTACACCCCAACAAAAGAAAACTCCAAGGCTTGAGTTTCTTCAAAGTTCCAAAGTTGTCATATTGGCATATCTGGGAAAACCCAAATCTGAAAGCTTCCAGGTTTTCCCCACCCAAACAAAAGTTCAAGTCCCTGCCCCACACCCACATGTCCATCACATGGTCCAATCCAATCACCGTCCCAACTGGAGATGCCTCCCAGTTCCAGCTGTCCAGGTGCAGGGCAAGATGTCCTTCACTTTCTGAGAAAGGAATGTTACTATGACTATACATTACCCTGGCTCCATAGAATCCCCCCTCCCAGTTTCCCACAGTAGTAAATGTGGCAGGCCTGAAGATCCAATGAAAAAGATGCCTTCCAGGCATGACAGATAGCTGGAGGAGCGACTGGTGAGGGGGGCTACCTGGCCTCGGTAAGCCTATGGCCCCTCCCTGTATCCCCAGGCTGGACTGACCCAAAGGCCCTGGCTAGCAAATGCTCCCAGCTGAGCTGTCATCCCTGTAGATCAGGCCCAAGACAAAGGCATGATCCATTCTGTGCTAAGTGGAAGAAGGAGGAAATTCTGCTTTGAGCAGCCATGCTCCCCTGGCCAGGGAAGGTAAAGGTCAGTTAAGCCAAGATCAATCCAGGCTAACCCCCTGGGACCTGCTGCCCCAGGCTACCAATGGTCAGTTGGCCAAATCTCTTGCAAGTCCACTAGGGACTGACTTCTGTTTGGAGGTGGCACTCCCTATTCCTTGGACTGCTGAGCTCCAGGGGCCTTGTAGCTCTCTACTCAAAGACTGTGGTGCACTCCGCTCATGCCAAGGCTTTTGGGGGTTCCTGAAGAACCTGGGAGCCATCCAGGCTCTCCTTGGCCAGATACAATTCCTGGAGCATTGGCCACTTCGCTGGGTCTTGGGGCATCAGGACTCTGGTGCTGGCTCCCGAGTCATCCCCCCACTGGTGGAGTGCCTGAGTCGATGGCCAGGGCACCTGCTCCTTGGCCTGGAGGCCCAATTGGTGATTGGCCTCCACCGCTGCTGCTGCTGCCAACTCAGTCTCCATAGAGAAGCCAAAAGTTCTGGACCTGTCCCCACAGGCAGCCCTGGATCCCGTGGCTCCACTGGTGTCAGTGGCTTCCTCCTCCATTTTCTTCTCCATCTTCCCTGAATTTTCTTGCTGCTTGCTTCCCTGGGTAAGCAGCCAGAGCTCAGGATCCTGAACAGCAGCACCACAACCATGACAAAGCTTTTTGGTTGGGTTTTTAGAAGAGTCAGGTTAGTGTCAGGGTTTCAAGTAACAAGCCCAATGAAATCAAAACTGCAAGGCAGGCATATTCCTCAAAGTACAGATTTATTAATATTATATCATATTGGCACATCTGGGGAAACCCGACTCTGAGCTCCCCTTGGGTTTCCCCCAAAAGTTTTGGTCCTTTTGGTAGAGAGGGGAGGCGATGTCATGCCATGGCAGTACAGAGGAACAGAGCTCCATTCACTTTGCTGGTTTTTTAGTGATCGGGGGCCATGAGAGGTGAAGTTTTGTCCTGAAGAGAAAAACGAAAGGAGGAAGTCTCAGAGGAAGTGTGGAAAGGTGTAGTTTCCCACTGAGCGAGGAAGAGAGCCTTCAACTCAATGTAGAAGAAGCCTGCCTTAATGGCAGATATGGAGGTGTGACGTGCCAACCAAAGAAGAAGGAAGCAAGGAGTGAAGACAGTACAACAGCCATGCCACGAGCAGTGGATTTAGCTGAGTTTGGAAGACTGGCGAAGAAGCAGCCGGAGGAGCTTTTAAGGAAACAGAGTGAGTCTCCAAACAGAGAAGGACTATCCTGGAACACTGGCAGCATTTTGGCTTTGAGAGCAGAATGATGAGTAGAAGAGAACAATAGACAGTTAAAGGACGAAGGAATACTTCGAGATTAAACACGGAACTGTGTCTTGAAAATTAGAGATTTGAGCTCCAATGGAAAAATGAAAGGCTGACAGTTGGGAAGGAAAGATTGCAAAAGAGTGACTGTGCAGATAGAGTAAGGCTGCCATTGTGAGACAGAAGCTGATGCAACAGTGAGAAGAATGGGACCAATAATATTTAAATATCCATCTTTGTATATTTCTATATTTTTATACTCCCCTATATTTATATCCTCCTTATATTTCTTGGTATTTTTTAGAACTGGCTATTTATATTATAGAATATAGACCTATTAAGAAATATATATATATTTAATCACCCTGATAAAGAGTATATATACTCAAGAAATTTAGCAAATAGACAATATAGAGCTGTAGTGATAGATATATAAACATATATCCATATTTTTTGTATTGAAGTTTTTTATATATACCTATTTAAGACTTAATATTAGAAATGATATATTCCCACCACTTAAAGTTAAATATAGATAAAATATTGAAAATTACTTAGAAGTAGTAGATATCTAGATTTATAGACTGTTGTGTGATATTAATTGTATTTACTGTATTTATTAATTTTATTAACTTTACTAATTAGACTTAATAACTGTCTTTCTTTTTCATTAGATCAATGAATATCTATTGTATTTACTCTATTTACTCAATTTATTATATCTAATAGCTAATACTTATTGTAGTTACTATCTATTATATTTAATAATATTTATTAATGCTTACTTATAGAGATAGAATTATATATATTAGAAAGAAATTAACTTAATACATAATAATATACAACATATATAATACAAACTAGATCAACAAAATTGGATGGTAATTTGGGAGAATATATATAAAATACTAGGTGAGCAACATAAAATTATAAGAGTGATGACCACCATTACAACATTGAAAACAGGAAAGAAGGCCATATCAAGAGTCTCAATGTTGACTGCATCCCCATCGAATCAAAGATCAATTGAGGGAATGCTTACCACTGAAAGACCGAACACCACACCAAATATGCAGTCGATGCAATCTACACTATTGACAATGCAAGAAACGATGGCAAAACTCCAGGAAGATATGACAAAAAATCATAGAGAAATTAAATCTGAACTAAAGTTAGAAATGGGGAGAAATGAATGCTGAGATACACAAATTGGATGATAGAATGGGTTCAATCCAAGAAGTGATATAGAAAAACAAGGAAAGAATAAAAACTATTGAAGATAGAACAGAGCAAACTGAGAAAAAGCTAGAAATGGTAGATTGGAAAATGATTGGGCTAAATAAGGAGTTAGAAGAAAGGACTCCTCCTTTTTGAGGTTCCAGAATGTTATGGAGACAAAAGAAGATGATCTACGAATGTTGATGGCAGATCTAATCACAGAAGCCCTTCAAAGGGAAAAACAAGAGATTATAAATGAATTGGACAATGTGTATAGGGTCTATACAAGTTATGCTAGATGCCATAAACTCCCTAGGGAGGTTCACATAAGATTTGCCTGCAAGAAGGTGAGAGACATTGTATAGACAACTATAAGAGAGGAACCAATGATGTACAAAGGAAAAGAAATTATTACCTTGAAACAAATCCCTAGAAGGGTGCACGAACAATGGAAGGATTAATGCTTCTTAGCGACCCAATTAAACAAAAAGAATATACGGTTCCGATGGATTACCCCAGAGGGAATGTTAGTCTCCTGGAACAAGAAAAAGATTAAAATTGACAATATGGGGAAAGCCCAAGAATGATTTGACCAGCTAGTAGGCTCAGAAGAAGAATATAGTAGCAGGGAGGAATTGGAATCCAGCCAAGATGAACAATGATAGGAGACTCAAGAGAAAGACCAAGAAGATAAAAGTAAAGAGGAGAAGGAACACCTAGAAGAAAAGGGGGTAAAAACAAGGATTCAAAGAAGACAGGGAGCGGTGCAAAATTAAAAATGGAAGAGGAACTGAAATTAATATTGCTAAACATGAATGGCTTAACTTTACCATCCAAAAGAAGACAGATATTTTCAAAATTAGTTTAACAAAAAGTAGATATTGTGTGCCTTCAGGAGGTAAACATGAAAAAACAAGATGAAAAATATTTACAGTATAATAAATTGGGGAAACTATTCAACATTAGCAGAAGAAAAAAGGAGGGGTTGTGGTATACATTAGAGAGGGATAATAGCTAAACATATATATATATATATACAAATACAAGAGGAAGAACGTTAATGATTGAAATATTACTGGGTTAAAAAAATATTTTGTTAGTTGTTATATATGCACCCAATAAGAACCAAAGAGATTCTACAGAAATGTGTACGATAAGATAATAGGAATAGGGAATGACAATGTTTGTTAAAAAGGATTATGCAAATAACCATAAAACAAAAATAAAAAGAAATACCTTACCAAAACTTTTTTTTGAAATGGCAGATGAATTAAACCTATTAGACATATGGAGAACCAGAAACCCAGAAGAAACAAAATTCACCTTCTATTCTAATCCCCACAGATCCTGGTCAAGAATTGATATGGCCTGGATAAATGGAGATTTAGCCAAAGATGTTGAAATAGTAGAGATTATGGCAAATACTTGGGCCGATCACAACCCTCTCAAAATAATATGAAAAGGACAAAAAAGGAAGAAAGGTAGATGGACATTGAACCTACAAATTCTAAAAGAAAAAGAATATATCCAAAAGATCTTAAAAGAATTGAAACTATTTTTTAAGATAACTGTCAGCTCTGGAAGCCATATTAGGAGGCTTCCACACTGCCACCTTCTCTGCTGTGGGAAAGTAGGAGGGGGGATTTGGTAGAGGGGCGTCCTAGACAAAATAGCATTCCTCCCGTCAGTCAAGGTCAGGACAATCCTGCATCTGGAGAAGGAGTGGTTGGAGTGAGGTGTCAAGATGGCATGGAAGTTGATTGGAGCATGTGATCGACTGATGATGGAGGGGATGTTTTCGGGGGTTTTGATATCCTGAGGAAAACCCCGGAACTCTCAGATTCGGGATTTCCCAGATGTGCCAATTTACTTGCTCAAATAAAGAAGAACTTTGAGAGATGTTTGCTTCAGAGTTTTTCATCGAAGAGGGGTTTTCTGGAACGCTGACATGGGGTGGGATTCTACCTGTTTGGACTGGTTTGGCCTAACTGGTAGCTCCGACGATCAGCTGGGCCTGCCCGGCTGCCCCTGTGCTTTATTGATCTATATCTTCTCAGCTGATTTGCATGGCAGAGCGGATTGTTGCACCTCAACAGTGTTACTCTCCAGCAATAACATGTAAGGTAAATGCGCGATCACCGAACCTGTTGTTAAACCGGCAGAATCCCACCACTGTGTAAAACGAACCTGAGGGGTCCTTGGATACTAGCACAGGCAGTACCAGGAAGAGATGGGATATACAGTCCACTTCTCTTACTATGTAAGATCTTCATTCTTTCCTGAATAAAATTATTTTTTCATATTAAAATGTAACATGGTAATATTTGCTCTATGGCGCTGCAGAGACTTTACAGACAGATGGCTTTTGAAAAAAAATTCCAGGAAAAGTCTAAATTCTTAAATAGTTTCTCAAGGACAGATCTCTTCCTTAATATGGAAAGTAGACCTTTGATTAGAAAGCACAAGTGAATTTACACACCAGAAATTCCTTTGAAAGGTCTTCCTTTGGGATTTAACCATGAAACCACGAAGGATGCAGATAGCTGATAAGATCAAAGCCAGAAAATTCACTTATAGACATAGGAAATGGCTGCCTTTCAGTTCTTTAAATAAAACCGTAAAATTCTACAGCCAACTAATTGGAACATGAGACAAAAAGCAAGGAATTCTGCAGCCTGTGAAATGGAGCAGTTGGTGTGAGAATGCTTAAGCATTCACACCGTCTAATTTTGCATCATTTCTTCCTGTTCTGGTGAGGCTCTCTGCAGATAAGTGGGAGAGCATTTGCACATTAAAGTTTAAAACAGGAGTGGGTGGGTTTTTTTCCCCTCCATAGCAAATGACCGTATTTTAAAATTATCTTATTATTATTATTATTGATCATCGCACAGTCAGCCAGATGTTCAGACTGGGTTTGACATTTTTGTCTAACTATCGGAGTCCTTTCCAAGGATCTGGGATGATGATTATGATGATGATATTATTATTCTATTCATTAAACATGAAACTCAGTCAACTGAACATTTAAACATCTGGGAGTTGGAGTCCACACATCTTCCAATGGCCAAGGTTGAGAAACACTGGACTAGAAGATCTCCAAGGTCCCTTCCAGCTCTATTCTGATTGATTGACTCCTGGTGTTGCACCCAAATGTTGGACTAGAATACAAAGAACATAAACTCTACCCTGTTAGATCAGACCCAGGGACTGTCTAATCCAGCAGTTTGTCCTTGTGCCAACCAACTGCATAAGGAAGCTGACTAGCTCTGCTGGCTGGGGAATTCTGGGAGTGGAAGTCCACACATCGTCAAGTGGCCAAGGTTGAGAAACACTGAGCTAAGGGGTTCTGGGTTTGCCGAACATTGAGTTAGATTTAGTCTTCCAAGGTTTCAGATTAGTGCTGGAGCTCATCCTGAGGGAACCTCTCTCTCTCCAGAATGTGTGCACTGGGTTGTTTTATATGGTGTATTTATATGTGCCTTGTTGTGTGTGATGTTTTTAGTTGTTGATTGGGGTGTTGATGGACAGCTATTAAATTGTTGGCTGTTGTTTCCTTTTTGTGGCTAAATCCTTGGCTCTTGAGTACCTGATAAGCTGGTGGTAAATCGGCACTCCTGTTGACTGACATGGAGCCGTTTCCCAGGCTTCAATCATTGATTCATTCATTCAATTATTGACTGAGTGCTGATAGAGCCGAGGTGGCGCAGTGGTTAGAGTGCAGTACTGCAGGCTACTTGAGCTGACTGCTAGCTGCAGTTCTGCAGATTGAATCTCATCGGCTCAAGGTTGACTCAGCCTTCCATCCCTCCGAGGTGGGTAAAATACTACACAAGCAAACATTCTGGTGAGAGAGAAGTTTCCTGAGGATGGGCTCCAGCACAAGTCCGAAAGCTCAGAAGACAAAACCTCTGGCCCTGGTGACTGACCCACACTGGATCCTCCAACATTATCCAGTGATGGGATTCAGCCAGTTTTGTCTGGTTTGGGCAAACTGGTAGCGCCCTCCTGCCCGGATGTAATGCCGTCCTATTTAGCCGCGTTTTGGAAGACGTGTGCATGTACGGAAGGTGTGCATGCAAAGAGCTTGCACGGAAGACCAAGTATGCGTAGAAGGGGCCACGTATGAGCGAACCAGTAAGGAAGGTAAGTAAATCCCACCTCTGCCTAGGACATGTATATTTGCCTTCATTTGTACAAAAATGCTTAGCAAAGTTAATGCTTAAGTTTAGTATACTGTGCAAATGAAGTCACTAGATCTTTCACTAATTCAGTGGAGTACGTTGTGCAAATAGCCTTTTCCTACCTGTAGAATTTGCTTCCAGAAAATGCTGAGACACCTGTTTATATTGAAGGATACATCTAAAAAAAACATTTCCCTCTCCTATTAGGTACACCTATGAAATACACTATCAGTAGTTTTTTTCCCCAGTATTATTCCCTACGGACATGAGAGTAGAGATTTAATTCTTCTGGTTTTCTTCAGGGCATCTGGGTTCACCACTGTGGAAACAAGGTGTTAAATTAAATAGTGTTTGATCTAATTCAGCACAGGAATACTCAGAAAAAATTACAAAGAGCCTAAGGAATGTCAAGATATAAACATATTATTTAGTTATTGTGTTTGGTTAGCTGATCTTCAGGATGTCCTGGAAGACAATAGAGCCATCTCTTCTTTGCATAATACTGGAGATGAGAAGAGTCAAAGAGTTTCCCCAACTTCCAAGCTTGAATTATTCAGGAGTAAGCAGGTCAGGAGAAAACAGTCTGAGTTTCAAATGAAGGATAAAAAAAGCACTTTTTTTTTTGCTCATCTCAGTGTCTCTGATTGTGAAGATCGTTCCCAATTATCGCACCATCTCTGGGGAAACTTCTGCCTTTCTTAAGAGCTTCCCATCTGCTCTATCCTACTTGCATTTTAAAGCAGACCAACTAAAGGTGTCATTCAAATCTGCCCTTGTTGATCAGTTATACTTCCATCTACTTGGTTCAGTGATCTTCCTTCTGGACATGTAAAGCTTCCCTCTTATCCTCTTCCAAAGTGAGAGACTGTAAAGCAGTGGTTCTCAACCTTCCTAATGCTGCGACCCTTTAACACAGTTCCTCATGTTGTGGTG
>JANHFM010031303.1:0-10603 GCA_032468115.1 Grayia smithii
CCTCAACATATAGTCATGCTGGCCACATGACCATGACTCCCTCACATAAGAAATTGAGATGAGCACCACCTCCTAAATTTGGATACACCTGGATAGGGGAAACCTTTACCTTTAAACTTGTTATAGAGGGGGCTGAATACATTTTTTAATTTTGCCTAGATTGGGCTGAAGAGTAGAGGGACTGAAATTGGAAGGAATCTCCCTTTGAGCACTTAATATGTATCACTTTCAGCAAGCAATACTGGTACAGCACTTGTGAAATTACCAGAATTTGTTGTTTACTGAGTTTGAATAAAAGAGCAGCAGCAGTTTGTTGCCAGTTTATACCAACAGATTCTAATTTTGATATGCAAGAATAAACATGTTCAAAGCTGATAAATGGTCATTCAAAGCCTAGAATTATACCTCAGAAATATCCTCTTGGTTTCTTCTTCATCGTCCGCCACATTTATTTTCTTTCCTATTTATTTGAAGTTCTGTTTTTAATAATGCCATAGAATCCTAGGTAACAGCAAACAACAGGATATAGCTTAATGTTAGAAGAGTCTTTCATTCTTGATTTTTCTCAGTTACTTAAAGAACATATACATGCTGATCAGAAATTTGAACTACTTTAATATTTCTCTGTTGTTTTACTTTTTTAGCTGTTAATTAAATAATCAGTAAGATATCAGTATTGAAATCCATCAACAAACAATAATTAAGCAATTGTGTTTACTGTATTTATGCAAGCATTTATTTTACAGATATGGGGAATCCACTTGCAAACTTATTGCTACATTCATTACACATATCCCATAAACTGCAAACATGCCATTATTTTTGTTGTTGCTACTGCTGCGGCTATTTCAAATGACTAGCCACTTCCTCCCTATACTGACACTCATGTATGTGGCATGACCAATTATAGCTCTTATTTCATGCAGTGCCATAGCGTCTTCAATATTTTGGCTAGTAGTAGCACCCACCCCTGAATCCCTGAGCTGTTACATTTTCCCCTATTTTCATAGGGAGAAAAGAAGACAAAACTAATCCAAATTTCTCCATTGTGGAGAAAAAAGAATCTTGACAACAAACTCTGCATGAAAAACCAGCCAGAGATTCACCATAGTTTCTAAGGGTTATAAGTGATGGGTGCTATCACTTGGGAGTGATAAAAGATTACTTCATTATTAGCATAATAATCACAGCTGAACTTTCCTGCCTAGTATTCTAATTTTAAAAGTTTCAACTTCCCCATTATATCAGCTGCAGTTAGTTCCAAGGAGTTCACTGGCCACCAAAATATGCTAGGAAATTGAAAAAGAAAAGGATGGACATCAATCTAGAGAGATCTCATGTGCTGATGAACACATTTATCCCATTCAACTCCTGACCAATGGCATTGTGCCAAACGTATTAAGGTAAAGTAATCAAGACAATGTTGAAAGAAAAAGAATGCCCTCCTCAAACTGGCAATATCGTTCAGAAGTATCCACGCTTCCAGAATCTCCAGCTAGCAAGTCATGGTGCTCCAGGCCATCTGGAGAGCTTCAGGATAAGAAATATTGGCACCGACTCAAACAAGCCATCTTATCAAATTCTAATATGCTGAGAGATGGGAATATTAGTACAAATATGGTTTGGATTAGTGTTGTTTTGAAAAAGTCATCACTATCTTGCCAGTATGAAATTAATAACATAAAGTAACTTAAAGATATGAATTTTCAAATCCTGCAGTTCAGTGGTGGGTTGCTACTGGTTTGCCCTGGTTTGGGCAAACTGGTAGCAGCGGCAGTGGGAGACTCTGCCCACCCGCAGACATCATCAAATACACTGTGTGCATGCGCAAAAGCTTCTGCACATGTGTAGAAGTGATGCACACGCTCGCTTCGCTCGCTTGTGCGCGCAAGCAAACCGATAGCAAAGATAAGTGAAACCCACCACTGCTGCAGTTGCACCATCTACATCTGTAGTCATGCCATTTTTCTGCATTTTCACACCATTTATTAATTATTTTCATGATTTGTTTTCTGGACACCAATAGTTATAGTGTTTCTTTCCATTCTGTTCCTCAACAGATCTCAACTATTGCCATGCAAAGTTTTGAAGAGTTCAGGCCAGCATTCCTTCACTTTAGTTCATCCAAGCCATTTCATCTTTATCGTATTTTATTCTAGCCTCTCTGCTGAAAGTTTCTTATTTAGCCTATTTATACACTGCCTAAACTTAAAAAAAATCTGACAAAAATCGTTCTGCATTGTCTCTGTTCAAGTTATTCTATGCAAGTTAGAATCTTAAATTACATACTATTTTGAAAACCAGCTTTTACCACTGCCAACAACCCACCAAATAAGGGTATATTCAGTATGATAAGTCCTTGGCGCTCTCTGAACTTGCTTATGTGTTGCAAATGCTTCATTATCCAAACTATGTAACATCATCAGTAAGGAATGTGATGCACAGCAAACTGTTTTTACCTAGTTTGAATAACGAAACTGTCAGGGTACTGATTTAAGATCTGACCAGCTGCTACGATGGTGCAATGATGCACTGATGTAATGAGGGGAATGAGTCAGCAAGGTTTTTGGCTGTTATCCCTTTAAGAGCCTGTATAATAAGACAATGTTAGGGCATATCTCTCTCTTGCCATGTATTCTTCTCTGCTGTAATTTACTGATTGTTTGACTTCTGCCTATAGTACATGTATGTATAGTATACCTTTGTAGATAAAAAACACTATTTATTACAAACCTCTGTTTCCTGTTATTGCTCTTGGGTTGTCTCATTTAGTAAAGCTGTGCACACTCTGACAAAACATCTACAAGAAAACAAGAAAGCTCAAAAAGTACCAAGGAGTCATTATACTGGACAGGACCCCTCATTTCAATGCTGAACTACAAATATTCTCCTTTATTGGTATATCCAGTATAACTGATCCTTTCTAATCTGACCCTTCTCCCTATTCCTCATTACTTTAAATAGCAGAGTTTCCTAAATCCTATCCTTGTTCTAGTTGCAGTTAAATACTATTTTCCCAAATTCATGCTGTTTCCTTAGTTAATCATTCAGCAGGTAGACAGATGCCTACTCAATTAAGCCCCTGAAGAATGTATAAGTATTAATAAATTGCCATCAAACAACCCAGTATATCTGATGCATCGTTGACAGAACTGATGATAACATTATCTGCGTTGTCAATGTATTTTCTTCTTTGGAAAAGGAAACTGAGTTGGGATGTTAGTATCTAATTGGGCAGCCAACATAATCAAAGTAAGGAAAAGTTTTCTGATATTCATTCATTTAACGTATTTCTAGACCATATATTGCAGTAAATTCTCTTTCATAGCAGCTGAATAATAGAATTGCTTTTACTTAAAACAGAACACTTTAAAAAGATAAACAATGCACAAATACAAATAATAAATAGTATTTCATTCAGACTAAAATTATTCTACTTTGGCCACTTTTATGTGAAAACCAAGCTCTTTGGAGAACCCTGGCAAAGGGGCAAGAAGAGAGAAGAAGACAACCAGCAGCAAGATGGATGGACTCACTTATAGCGGTGACAAGTGCACTGTTGGAAGACCAGAAGGACCAAATTAAAGACCAATCAACACAGAGACAATCTATCTGTGTGACTGCTGGGAGTTGACAAGAATTCAATGGCACATAATCAATCAGTAATTCATTAATATAGCAGAACAAGCGCACACAAAACATAATAAAACATTAATATAATTCAATTCAAAATTAATTCTATTGGTCTGTTGTTAAAAGATATTTAGTTTCTTTGTAGGTTTTGTCCTGTGTCTTCTCCTGGGACATTTGTGTTTCCCTGATATAAGCAATACAGTCAGATAAACAAACTTGATAATTACTGTCAGGGGTATGTGGGGGGAGTCAAAAATGTGAAGATGGTGGTGGTTACTGCACAATCAAAGACCTCCTTTTTATATGCATTGCGTATTTATTTATTTTATTTATTTAATTGCATTTCTATGCCGCCCTTCTCCCAGGGGACTCAGAGCGGCTTACAATCAATGGTAAAAACAATTATAAAAGACACAACATAAAAAACATAGCAGGATATACAACATTAACACATTAAAAAGGGGTACAGCAATAAAATAAGGCCAAATGCAAAGAGATAAAAAACAAGTCAGTTGTAGCCCACTTGATAAAACAACCATGTCTTCAAGCCACGATGGAAGGAGCAGAGGTTGGGGGCTGTCCAGAGATCTACGGACAGATTATTCCACAGGGTCGGCGCTCCCACCGAGAAAGCTCTCTCCCTGGGGGTCGCCAGCCAACATTGTCTGGCTGATGGCACCCTGAAGAGGCCAACTCTATGGGAATGCACTGGGCGCTGGGAGGATGTTAGGGCAGGAGGTGGTCCTGCAAGTACCCAGGGCCTAAGCCATGTAGAGCTTTATAGGTCAAGACCAGCACCTTGAAGTGCACCCAGAGGGCCACTGGGAGCCAGTGCAGCTCGAGCAAGAGTGGAGTGACATGTGAGTAAAGAGGTACTCCCATAACCACCCACACGGCCGCATTCTGGACCAGTTGGAGCCTCCGGATGCCTCTCAAGGGCAGCCCCATATAGAGGGCATTGCAGTAGCCCAAGTGCGAGGTAACAAGGGCATGAGTGACCGTGCATAAGGAATCACAGTCCAGGAAAGGGTGCAACCGGCACACTAGGCGAACCTGTGCAAAGGCCCCCCTGATCATGGCCATCAAATGGTCTTCTAAAGATAGCCATGAATCCAGGAGGATGCCCAAATTGTGTGCCCTTTCCGAGGGAGCCAAAGTCTCCCCCCTCCTATCAAAAGGGATGGGACCTCTTGGACTTGCCGGCATCCTCAGCCACTCAGTCTTGGAGGGGTTGAGTCTGAGCCTGTTCCTCCCCATCCAAGCCCGCACCGCTTCCAGGCACCGGGACATCATGTCAAGGGCATCCCTGGGTTGGTTCGGGGTGGAGATGAAAAGCTGGGTATCATCAGCATATTGATGATACCTCACCCCGAAACCATGAATGAACTCACCCAGCGGCTTCACATAGATGTTAAACAGGAGGGGGGAGAGAACCGACCCCTGAGGCACCCCACAAGTGAGGGGCCTCGGGGTTGATCTCTGTCCCCCCACCAGCACAAACTGTGAACGGCTCGAGAGATAGGAGGAGAACCACTGCAAAACAGTGCCTCCCACCCACAATCTCTCAAGCCTTCGCAGTAAGATACCATGGTCAATGGTATCGAAAGCCACCAAGAGGTCAAGTAGGACCAAGACAGAGGAGTAACCTCTGTCCCAGGCCCGCCAGAGATCATTCACCAGAGTGACCAATGCCATTTCCGTGCTGTAACCGGGCCTGAAACCAGATTGGTATGGGTCCAGATAGTCTGCTTCCTCCAGGAATTGTGGAAGCTGACGTGCCACCACAGTCTCAACAACCTTCGCTACAAAGCAAATGTTGGAGACAGGACAATAGTTATCCAGGGAGACTGGATCCAGGGCGGGCTTCTTGAGGAGAGGTCTCATCACCGCCTCTTTCAATGAGTCGGGGAAGACTCCCTCCCTCAAGGAAGCATTGACAATTACCCGGAGCCAGTCTCCTGTCACCTCCTGGGCTGCAGAGACCAGCCAGGAGGGACAGGGGTCCAACAAACACGTAGTGGCACTCAGCCTACTCATAATCCTGTCCACATCATCCAGAGAAACAGGGTCAAACTCAACCCAGATGACATTGCCAAGACTAGTCCCCGTCACCCCACCGGACTCTGCCCAGTCAGAGTCCAAACCTGTCTGTATCTGAGCGATTTTATGCTGCAGAAAGTGCACAAAATCCTCAGCCCTGCCCTGCAAGGGGTCATCCCTCACTTTCTGATTGAGCAGAGAGCGGGTCACTCTAAACAGGGCTGCTGGGGTGTTTTCTGCGGACACAATAAGAGCGGAGAAATATGTATGTTTTGCTGCTTCCATCGCCACTAAATAAGTCCTAATGTGGGATCTTAATAGTGTTCGGTCGGACTCAGATCGGGAGGATCTCCAACATCACTCTAGGTGTCTTTTCTTACGCTTCATTTCCCAGAGCTCCACAGTAAACCATGGAGCCAATCGGGATCTGTGTCAGGTCAGAGGCCGCAAAGGCACGACTCGGTCCAAAGCACCAGCAGCAGCCTGTTCCCAGGCCACCACTAGTGCCCCAGAGGAGTTGTGGTTTAGGGAAACAGGAAACATCCCAAGCTCCATCTGGAACCTCTCTGGGTCCATCAGGTGCCTGGGGCGGAACCATCTTACTGGTTCCGCCTCCCAGTGGTGGGGGCTAGAGGATGGGAAGTCCAGCCCAAGGAGAAAATGATCGGACCATGACAGGGGCTGGATAGACAATGCCGCCCTACCCTGATCATTTAACCACTGTCCAGAAACAAAAATTAGGTCAAGTGTGTGTCCTCTGCTATGAGTTGGGTCCTGAACAACCTGAGTCATGTCCTTGGCCATCATGGAGGCCATGAACTCCTGAGCTAGCTCCAATTTCTCTCTGATAGAAGGCAGGTTGAAATCTCCCAAGACCATAAGACTTGGGAGCTCAACCGCCAGTTCGGCTAAGACATCGAGCAGCGTGGGCAGGGCTGATGACACGCAGTTGGGAGACAGGTACGTAATCAACAGACCCGACTGAACTCCAGGATCCCATTTCAAGAGGAGAGACTCACATCCGCCTATCTGAGGGACAGTGGCCACCCTAGGACGAAGACTCTCCCTAATAACTGCTGCCACCCCACCACCCCTGCCCCAGGCTCGTGGAAACTCGGGGGGCACAAATTGAGGAGGGGAACTCCACCCTCCTGGCCCAACCAGGTCTCCGTGATGCAGGCCAGATCTGTGCCCTCCTCGTCAATAAGTTCTTGGATGAGGGGGGCATTATTTACCATGGATCTGGTGTTCAAATACACCAGCTGGAGTCCAGGGTCCTGCACTCCCCTACCCCCTGGGGAGCATGGGGAGCAATAAGGGTCGCAACAAGCCACCGCTTGAATACAGCGGGGGCGCGGTCCCCTGGTAATGTGTGGCCCTCTGCTCCCACCACACCTGCCTCTCCCAGTCACCACCAGGATCGAAAGACCCTGCATGCCCTGAGCTCCTTCTTCCCCCCACCCCCTCCCTCATGGCTATCTGAGGGTCTGGACTGCTGACCAGCAGGGGCCCCCAAGTCCCTGCCCTCTCCCCCTCCTGGATCCCCTTAAAACCTGAGTTAAAAATTTTAGTAAAAAAATCCTTAAACTCTGCTTAGAAATATGCCACCTCTCAGGGTCCCAAAACCCGTCATCAAGTGGAGATTTGTGCAAAAAAGATGGCCAGGCCTGTGAGAGGGGGGAGTCTCACAGAGCAAGTAGTTCAGCTGCGGTATAAGCCAGATGTCTAACGGGTAGAGGACAAGGGAGTAGCATTGAGTGTCGAAGGGTGGTGTAGATGGTATAGTTGGTCCAGTCTGGGGGGAGAGAAGCGGCAATGATGGTAACAGGAAGCCCGGAGCACCACTGCCCTCTCACAATAGTGGAGAGGTCACAGAAAGCTGCCGCAATCCATCAGCGGGAATAGTGACCATAGCCGCCCTCTCACAATGGTTGCGCCAGCAGAAATGCCGGCAACGGCAATGATGGAGTTCATCCGTTGATGGTGGGGCAGCAGTAGAATACCAGTATAGACCCTTAGGACCTGGAATCCGCAAATCTCAACCCGCAGCAGCCAGAAAGATCCGGCAGACGAAAGTGGAACCCAGAAACAGTGAAGGGGGGGGGCAGAGGCAGTGATGGCAGCAGTAGTGGCCAAAAGCAGCCACTGAAAGTAATGAAGATTGTCTTCATTACTTTCATTGTCCTTCATGGTTGTGTAAACCCTACTTGTTGCTATCAAGGGTTGACTTAATGTCATTGACATAATCTTGAAGGCACAAGGGAATGTTCATCTGTACCCAGTGATTCTGCTGGAGGAAGCCCATCTTTCCTCATTGTTTGCATTATTGATCCTTAATACAGTAAAATCCATGCCTTACCCTCTTTCCCTCTCCACTCAGTTTTTAAAAAAAAGTTTTTATATGCCCACATTGTTCGTGAATTTATTATCAATAAAGAGAGCTTATTGAGAACTTTATCTTTCTTTTGTTTGAGATTCTGGGTATTTTTCTTTATTTCCATTTCATTACCATTTTCAGAAATAAAAATGGCAAAAAGGGTGTGAAGCAAAAATTGGATAAAAGCTAAAATACAGTGGGGGAGGAGGGATGATGTAGAAGTCTTTTCTCTATCCTCATTTTATAATCTCCAAGAGACTCTTCTGATTGCGTATATAAATGTGTGGGCATAAAGATGAAGCTTTTGTTTATTTAGGATTGGTAGTGATATTTCAGTCATATGAAAATAGAACATTTGTCTCACTATCCTTAGTAATATTCCTTTTTATGGAAGTTCCTGTTTAAGGAGGAGCCTTCCAAAGGTTAGTGAGCCTGCTTGCAGAATGGTGCAAGGTGGCCTCTGTAGGGAAGCGTACCTGTCAGAAGCTGCACAAAATAAAAAGGCAAGTTGCAGGCCTTCTGGTGGTTGGTTGGGTAACAGGCCAAAGGACTCCAGGACTATGTCAACTTTGCCTGCACAATAGGCCTGGAGCCAATTGAGGACTCCTATGCATGGCTGGGTGGCGAACTCCCCTCCATTCCCTTTGCTTGCAATCTTCCCCTCTGGCTTCCCCATTAACTTTAGGGAAGCCATCAGAGAAGATTGCAAATGGTGATCATGTGATTCCCAGGGCACATGATTCCCAGGGCATGTGCAACCTGTCAGAAGTGCAAACTGGTTGCCAAGCACCCAAAATGTGGTCATGTGACTGCAGTGGTGGTGGTGGTGGTGATGTGGCATTTTACAAAGGCAGGAAATACTTTATAGGTTGTAAAAAAAACCTTTCTAAGGCCACTGTAACTTTGAACAGTCAATAAATGACTAATTGCAAGTCGAGGACTATCTGTAATGCAATGAATTATATAAAGAATACAGATTTACAGAATTGATCTCTATAAAGAAAAAAGGGTTATACAGAATACATGTTTTTAGGACCCAATTTTATATTTTGATAGAGAACAATCAAAGCCTGGATTCCTTTGATTTAGTATAAAAAGCTAAAGGTAAAGTTTCCCCCATCCAGTCGTCTATGAGGGCGGTGCTCATCTCTTGTTTTTTAGCTGAGGGAATTAGCATACAAAGAAACTTCCATGGTCATATGGTTGGCATAACTATACGTCAAGGTGCATGAAATGCTGTTACCTTCCCACCAAAATTATACCTATTTATCTATTTGCATTTGCATACTTTCAAGCTGGTAGGCTGGCTGGAGCTGGAACAAGTAATGGGAGCTCATCCCATCACACAGTACTTCAGCCTTGAAATTACCACCTTTCTCATGGTCCTCATAATCTTGGTCATTAATTATATTTACTGAGGTACCATTTTGAGAAAAAAAGCAGACAACAGTGGCCCAAGCTCATTCTATACTATGCCCTGCATACTGATAGAATATTCTTTTTTCAGAGAAATCTGTTTCTTTCATGCCCCTTGATTGGCAATCAAAATTTGGTACTTTTAAGACATGGATTCAGGCTTTTGATTGATTTCTAACCTATATATACACAGTGGGTTTTTTTTCTTTCTTTTTTTGAAAAATGATCTTGTTTTCTTATTGATTTTGATTTTCCCCCATGTCTTGGCATAAAATACTATATTTCTTCCGAATACAAATTAGGGTCTCATTATACCTAAAGCTTACTGATTCTGTGACATATTATTAAAATCAGAATCCTCGCAAATACCATTATTTATTAATAATAAGTTTCCAATTTTAACTCTGCCTGCCTGCCCATCAGTAGTGCCGGATGAAGAGGCTCTTATTTAGGGATTCTTCTGGAAATCTGTATAAATCTTTATACATTTATACATACATACAGTGGTTCTGGTCAATATCTCTCAGACTAATGAATGTAAAATTTGATTATCCTATAAATTTCATGCTTCCTAAATGTTCTAGTACAGACATAGCTTCAAAAGGAAAACAAATTAAAAGAAAAAGGTATTTTAAAATGTTTTATTTTGGTAGAAAAAAAATATTAGCATTAATTTTGTCAAAGAAAGTTTCAAATATTTATTTAAATGCTAATGTTCAGATTTAAAAATAACACACATTAATGTGGAAATTATGAGTGAATACATATAGGGATGAAGGTCAGAAACACATTTATTTATGGAAACTCCCCTCACTACTGTCCTGCAACAGAATTAAGTCACATCTAAAACTAGCAGGAGTAAGGAATTTGGACAGCAGTTATTGTTATCATAGAGTTGGAAGGGACCTTGGAGGTCTTCTAGTCCAATCCCCTGCTCAAGCAGGAGATCTTATACCATTCCATACAAGTGACTGTCCAGTCTCTTCTCAAAAGTCTCCAGTGATGGAGTACCCACAATCCCTGTAGGGAAGCAGATGCATGCAATTAGAGTAGTGTTTCTCAAGCTTGGCCACTGGAAGATGTGTGGACTTCAACTCCCAGAATTCCCCAGCCAGCTCTGCTAGCTGGGGAATTCTG
>JANHFM010031333.1:0-10602 GCA_032468115.1 Grayia smithii
TGCTCCCGTTTAAGGGAGGTTCTTTTAAGATTCCGGAATGCTGGTTTACGGGTACGACCAGATAAATGTTTTATTGGGGTTAGGGAGGTCGAATTTTTGGGGCACCAAATTGATTGTCAGGGAATACATCCGACAAAACAAAAGGTTAGGGCGATTAGAGAGGCTCCCACCCCCCAGAACAAGACAGACCTTCAGGCCTTTCTGGGCCTTCTTAACTTTTATAGTGTGTTTTTAAAAAGCAAGGCTACCGTGGCTTTTTGGCCTTTGCACAAATTATTGGCAAAAGATTGTGCATGGGTGTGGGGAAAAAGAGAGGCTACCGCTTTTGCGGCCATCAAACGACTTTTGTCAGAAGATAGCTTTTTAGTGCAATATAACACAACGCTGCCATTAGTCCTTGTTTGTGACGCATCCCCGTTTGGGGTTGGGATGGTTTTGAGCCACCGTTTACCCAATGGGAGAGAAGCTCCAATTGCTTTTTATTCAAGAACATTGTCCCTAGCTGAACGGAACTATAGCCAATTAGATCGTGAAGCATTGGCTGCAGTAGCTGGGATTAAGAAATTTCATGAGTATTTGTTTGGATGCTCTTTTGAGTTTATTACAGATCACAAGCCATTGTTAGGACTCCTGGCAGGGGATCGCCCCACCCCTCCAGCGATGTCCCCATGGCTAACCAGGTGGACAATTTTTTTAGCAGCGTATTGTTATAAATTAATTCATCGACCAGGCAAGTTGATGGGCCATGCGGACGCACTCAGCCATTGCCCATTGCCAAACTCTGCTTCGGACATTGAAAGGGAGGTTCCCGTTCTCTTAATTAACTGTTTCGATTCTGGACTAGTTACTTCCGCTGAAGTTGCTCGACGCTCTGCATCGGATCACACCCTCCGGACTGTTTTAAACTAGGTATGGAGGGGATGGCCGAAAGGACCCTATAAGGATAATTTTAAACTGTTCATGATGAAAAAGGAGGAATTGTCAGAACAAGGGGGGTGTTTATTGTGGGGCGATTGAGTGGTTATGCCTAAATGTCTGAGGGGGTGCGTGCTTAAAACTCTGCATGAGGGACACCCTGGAATTGTAAGAATGAAATCGCTTGCTAGAAGCTATGTATGGTGGCCAAATATGGACCAGGAAATTCAGGAGTGGGTTGCAACATGCACCCCTTGTCAGGAAACAAGAGCAGCTCTGCCCCAAGCCCCAGAGCATAAATGGGAGAAACCAAGGGGGCCCCAGTCCAGAATTCATATAGATTTTGCTGGCCCATTTCACGGGTAAACATTCCTCATTGTAATTGGCTCATTTTCGAAATGGGTGGAAATTGAATTAATGAAATCAACTACTTCAGAGGCCGTCATTAAGGTACTAAGACATCTATTTTCCACTCATGGGTTACCAGATGTATTGGTTTTGGATAATGGACCACAATTCACAGCCACTGCATTTAAGGGATATCTTGCAGAAATAGGAATTCGACATGCCTTAATAGTCCCATTTCATCCGTCTAGTAATGGCCTGGCTGAAGAACTGTATGATCAGTGAAAGAGGCCCTTAGCTGATTAGATCACAGGGATTGGCAATTACGAATTGATAAATTTCTGGCATGGCAGCACATTACACCTAGTGCAACCATGGGGAGGAGCCCTGCAGAGTTATTAATGGGGAGTAAGTTACGATCAGTGCTGGATCGGTTGCACCCCCACTATTCATCAATGTAGAATAACCCACATCCAGAGAAAACCAGGGTCTTCACAGAGGGACAATTGGCTTTTGCCAGAAATTATGCTGAAGGTCCTTCCTGGGTGATAGAAGAAATAGATCAAGTTATGGGCCCTAGGTCTTATGTAGTCCAGTTAATTGATGGGAGATTGTGGCATCGCCACGTGGATCAACTCAGGAGCCGGGTGCGGGGCATCTCCCAATCAATAGACCCAGAGCCTAATAGCTTCCTATCTGATCTTCCCGTAGAAGATGAACTGGACCATTTCACAAAGGAAAGGGCGGATGTGGAGGAACTACAGCCGAGTTTGAGAGAACCAGAGACACTGGGTCCTCAGGAGATTTTAGCTGATGATTGCGGGGAAACCCGTAGTCTCCCACGAGATAATGAGGGCACTGCAACACCTGCTACCACTGGGTCACCAATGGAGCTACGCCAGTCATTGCGATCTTGCAGGCGCCCTGAGTATTTGAAGAATTATGTTTGTTTATAGAGTATGATGTTGTCTGGAAGGGAGGGGTGTTGAATATTGGGAGTAACCAATCCGGGAGGATGCTGAAACTCAGCCTGGAAATGGAGTGAGGTAGTTTTCACTCTGGTCCGATATTGGGTGTGAAGCCTGGCTGACCGCTGATTGGCTGGAAACCAATATATAAGGAAGCCCTGGTCAATGGGGCAGTTGTTAGTTGCTGGAGTCTGAATAAAGAGCTGTTTTACTAAGTCACTTCTCGCGTCTTCAATTCCCACTGATCTACGGATTAAACAAGAGGCATCCTGGGTAAAGAGCAGAAACATCCAAGCTGATTGCCTCATAGCTAAATTCCATGAAAAGAACCTGAAAAAGCCTGGAGGGGATTACACCCCTAAAAGATATACCTGTACTCAAACTGTTTTTACTTTGCACAGGTTGCCTTCAGGAAGTGAGGAAAGCCGAATGCCAACTTGTAAAATTTTCTTGACCTGCTCCTGAGTTGCCATAGGTAGGGGAATGTGGAATCAAGCCTCACAGCTGATTTGAGGAATTTGCACCTCAGTCAAAACAAAACACATCCTGGCCAAAGTTAAGGCCATCTCCACAGAAACCAGTGATGGCCAGAGGGAGTGACTTCTATGACCCATGAAATTACTTTGTTGGGGAATGTGACTGATGACACATCTTGGGAGGAGGGGGGGAAACAGGGTCAGAGGCAAGGCGCAAATTGAGTGAAGTCAAAGCTGGGTTCACTTGGTCTGTGCCAACATGGCACTCCTAATAAACAACTGGGTTTTTCTTGAAATTTTGCTTGAAGCTCCTGCTTTCATTAGGGCATTGGTCAGAACCCTGACACAGTGTGTGAATTCCAGAAACAGGTTAATGTATTTACCATGTTAACTGCTAATCAATCCAAGCCAATTTTACAAGTTGTCTCTGGCCCCAGAAATGATGAACTTTCATGTTGTATTATTAACATTTGTTTTGTTTTCTCTTTTACCTATCCAGGATCAAAATCTCAGAACTGCCTGTGGAATACCATTATTGGTGGGCTTACAGGAAACATCAAGGAGAAACAGAAACCAATGATCATTCATGATCCAAGACCACCTGAGGAAATCTTAGCAGATGAGCTGCCCCCAGTGGAAAGTTCTGAAGCATTAGTGAAAACTTCATTCAGGTTTGGTGGATAATACAGATGTACTTATCTTATAATGGAATTGCCTAACTTTCTGGGATAGCCAAAGTAGTAGAGGTTGCTCTCTAGAATCTTTCAAAAAGTGCTATATAGGTAAGAGAGTAACTTTACTCGAAACCATTATGAAGACATTAAACCTGACAGTTTTGTTGAAGGAAAAAATAAGAAATCAAGTAAGAATATTCAGAAAGAAATGAGAGAGTATTGTGAACTCTGATCTCAAAGCAATTTTAAAAGCATACTGTCAAATTTGTTATTTTCTATGGCTTCTTTTTTTTATCACTAGCTGATTTCTGGCTCAGAAATATCTAATATTCAAATAAAATGACTGGATAGCATAGTTAGTGCTGGGTTTCAAACCTTAGATGGTACTTACCATACCAGCAGAAATCCTTAGGCAAAAACTTTCTAACCATTCACCTGGTGGCCTCACATATTAACTGACACAAATTAGGAGACTCATGCCACCTCAGAAGTTGTCTAGAATAACAAGGTCCATTTTAGATATTTGGGGAACCAGGACAATCTACTATAAGTAGGCTACTGGAGTAAATCACACATGGATGAGACAGGAGAATCTGAAAATGATGAAATGTTACTATTACAGAAGACTAATGAGAAGGGACCTAATGAAAGTATATGAAATGTATGAAAGAACCATGGATGGACAGAACAACTGCCTTACCAGTAGGGGTTCTTGGGCAAAGATCCTTAAAGTTTTACCTGCCTACCTCAAATAAGATAGTGACATAAATTAAAAGAACTATGTTAGCTTGGGACATTAAGTGGGTTCCTGGAACAAACCATACTTGGACATGATAAAAGAATCTTAAGAAGACCTGGAAGAACAATTGGATGTGTAGCAAACACCTGGATCTACGGTGAGAACATTGGGCTATCATTCAGACTGCAGAAGTACAGCTGAATGGTAGTCAAGAGAGGGAAGGTAGTTAAGACTAATAAGGTGGAACCACTGGACCACATAGCAGACACATAGACCAGCTGCAAGTATCTTATACAGCCATATACAGCCACATGAAAATCATAATGAGGCAAGGAAGAAACAACATCCAATGATAAGACAGGTCCTGAAGAACCAATTCAATGGGAAGAACACCATCAATACAAATGGCCTACCAGTCATTAAATACTCTGATGATATAGTGAGCTGGCCAAAGGAAAGCATGAGGATACCACTGTGAAGACTCAGAAGCTTCTCACAATGTACGGAGGTTTCCACTGCAGGAAATGTGGTGGCATGAGCACTCAGGGCTGCAATTTCTAAACTGGGAAATTGGCTCCAACAAATCCAATGACTGACATAAGAACTCTCTGTCCAGAATAGTGCAGTGCTAGGAACAGCTGTGATACTGTGCAGACTAGTCAAATTCCCAGAGCTCTGAACACCTGAGATTGAGAAAGCCATAATTCTCCCATGCAACTGCTTCTTCTGAAATGTGATTTCTTTAAAAAAAATTACCAGTTTCTACAAACCTGGAGTTATCTGGAAGTTTCTCATTCAAATAATAACTAGGCTCATTGAAAAAAATCCAAGGAAGAACTTTTGGGAGTTTGAAGAAAGAATGTTCTTCCCATTTAAAGATAGAAGGACCATTTTAATCTCCTTGTATTTTGGATATTCTTAGTCAATTGACTAAATTATACTTTCTCTGACATTTGAAGGGTCCCTACTCTTTTAGCTTTCCAAATGGTTCTCCCTAGCTATGGACTAGGATGAGGTTCAAAGTTTCAAACAGAATGCTTGGTTAGAGGAGTGTTTTGGTTATTATTGGCTGTTATGAGCCACCTAGGATTATGATGAGATAGATATCTATTGAAGTTCTTTAAATGAATAAATAAGGAAAGAAGGATATCTAAACAGAGAAGGACCCATTTCTAAGTAAATATGCAAAAGATGTGGAGTGAAATTTACAGTGGTGCAAAAAAAGAAAGAAAGAAAGAAAACCCTAATGAAACCACTAATAAATGATGTTGGGAATTTATTCCGATAATGACTTGTTTATATGAAGATTCTTGTGTTAGGTATTACCTCAACTATTAGGAAGAATTCAACACATTTTCTGGAAGCAAAATCTCTACTGGATGTAAAATAGATATGCCTTTAGTTTGAGAAAGAAGAGTTGCATCTTCAGTTTTCTTTTGCACTTCTGAAAATGAGACAAGAAAAGAAATAGAACAGAAAATCATTAGCATTATTGGTATGGTAGGCATTGCCTAGTTTTGGAATAGCAAAGTGACCCATTGGATGTATCAATATACAAAGCTGCAGAATTGTCTGATAGATCAAATAATTACAATATTTTAAATTGATATTTTTGGTACCTTTAAAAACATTTACATATGATTTGTGAAAAGTTCTTTCTAAAAGAGGATGTTCAGGGCACTTTAGTATTAAGCATTTTGGATTATCCCTCTTTAATACTCAGAGTTCTTAAACCATGCAATAATCCAATTAGTATAACTTCTCAGATTATAGCACATTGATTGGGGATTACAAAGAGTAAGAATTTACAATTGTTGTGCTGGATTATGTGGTCAGGAAAATACTCAAAGTTGTATTTCTAGTATAAAGCCTGAATTAGAGTATGGATTCATGACAGCTTTTCATTTATCTGAAGTGAAATTGATGAATTTAATCCTTTTTGTTCTGATTCAAAACTTTATGAAGTCCCATTTCTAGTTTATTTTTTTTAAGATGTGGCATTTTGCTAATAATGACCCTCCCAAGACAATTCTTTATGTAGAAGGAAGGAGGGAAGGAAACAATCCATTGATTGGAATCAGTGGCTGATAAGTCTTCCTTCAGAGTTACTCTTGGATCATTAGCATCAGAGAACTGCTCATTGTCTTTACATATCTTGGGGAAGATAAAATGGGTGTGGAGGAAAAAGTCTTAATTTTAATGTTTGTTTCAACTCAGTATATTGCCTAGTTTAGAATCTCATGGTTATGATGCTTTGTGACTATGTAAATTAGGTGACTGGATTAATAACTGCTTTATTTTATGGAAAAGAAAGAATAAGTCCATTGCATTCAGGGAGGAGCATCATACAAGTAGTCCTCATTTAGCAATTACAATTGGTACTTGCAACTTGGTCATTAAGAGAAATGGTCGCTAAGTGAAACCACAACTGTGCTTATGATTTTACTTCAGCTTTCCTTTGCTTTACAGACTGGAGAAAGTAAAAAAAAATGTAAGGATTAATTATAAATCTACTTTTTCATCACTGTGGTAACTGCAAATGGGCACTAAACAAGGCAGTCACTAAATGAGGCTACTTATAATTCCATATAATCTGCTTTGTTTTAAATCTGAGTGTTATGTTCCTTGTAATATCTTTCCTGCAGTTTTCACATATTCTGACTGTAACATTCAGTGAATTCTACCCTGAAGCAAAAATGTTATGAACATGTTTTTTTCTTTAATACAAGATTTTAAAGGTGTCTATGCTTATAAGGAATCTGAACAACTTATTCATTCCTAATTATCTACATTTCCCGAAAATGATATCCTAGTTTGAACTATTTGATTTTTTTATTTTTTCTTGATAATGAAAGGGCAAAACCTCAACAGAAAAGAAGTAAGAAATAATAGCCAAATAAATTAAAGGCATAAGAGAAAAGAAAATACAGTCTACATTAAACTATCTATTCATTATATCTTTCTAGCCTTTCAAATTATCCTTTTTTGTATCACTTCTGTATAACAATTTATGCATTCCTTTTTGTTTTTTAAATTTCTCCCATCTCTTTCTCAGGATTTCATCAATTCTATCCAAACATAACTTTCTCTTTTTCTCACATGTTACTCTTCTCTTATATATATTTCAGATAGATCTTCATTAATTCTATCTCTATTATCAAATCACAACCATGACCTTTTGTACTGATCACTCACTTTTGTATTTAATCTACGTTCAGCACTCATTCATTTCTCACTCTCTTTTGTTTCACCAGACATTCTTCTTCTTAAGAAACCTGTTTCCATTGCATTCAGCTTATTTTGGCTTTTTTTGACATTCCCAACACTTGCTTCCATATGACAAAGCAGAGGGAAGCATGCTTTATACAGCCATTATTGCTTCTTTTGACTAACATTTCTCATAATAAGCAGCAAACTACCTACTAGTCATTGATCAAAATAAAGATTGTCTGATGATTGCTATTTACTTCCTTTCTATTTGCATTTGTACATCTTAAAATTTATTTTCCAACTTCAAGTCTTCAGTAAACATCCTATAAGGACACAAATTTATCTACTATATTTTGGTCTTAAGTTATATTTTTCACCTTGTGACTTTGGTAACAAATCTTGCATGTCTCTGTCAATTTCTTTATATCCTACATGATGTGATTAGACATATGCTTGAATTATTCATCTCAAACAAACATATCTTTCTAAGTAAATAGACAATTAATATTCTTATTCATTCTTAGATCTCCAAATCTCCCACTTTTTCTATACTGTTAGGTTCTCATGCATACCCATCCATTCATATTTTCTAACAGAATGATTCCCCTATCCAATCACATTTCTTTAGGCTATACATTTATTCCCAATTCTTGTTCTTTTTTACTTTTAGTACCATTCACTAGTATTTAACATGCAGCTATCAATAGCCTATGGATGCTTGTTTTCATATACGTCCACAACAATACAGATAGACATATTTAGCCCTCTTACTTGTAAATAATTTCATTAACAAATAATTATAAATAAATAATTCATCTTTACTTTCATTCATCTACTCCATTCCATAAAATTAGACTGTCAGCCTCTATGATGCTAGCTTGCTATTGGCTGACATAGTAATTGGGGGGGGGGAGCTGTATAGGTATTTGGGTGGGGGGAAGTGAGATGGTGGAGATTCGTAATGTGAATCAATAGGGAGGAAAAGGGAGGAATATTCTCATCATCTTCTGTGCAGCTGAATGGACTTGATAGCCAGTCAAGGTCAACCATTCTGGCATACCAGATGGATGGGGGCATCTGAAGATGCACCTCACATGACACGGTGGGGAGCTGGGGATTGGACATTCAGCCAGGGTCCTTGTGGGGAGGGATTTGGGAATACTTTCAATATGTAACTTTCGTGCCTTTTGCCTCAGATCTTGCTTCCTTTTCATTGCTATCAGTTCATGCTCAGTAAAACTACCTTTCTCTACAAACATGGAGGGGGGTTTCTTTCTTGAGTTTTGAATGGAGACACAACTGACATTAAGCAAGATCTGCTTTAACAGCCATCCCAGAGAAAACTCTACCATGGGGGCTGAGCAAAGAATGTCTAACCAAGGCAGTGACCAGAGGACATGGGAGCTGCTGGGTCCACTCCCCCCTCCCAGTTCCACCACAGCTGGGAAGTATCAGAGTGGATGTCTGAACTATAGATTGAAGAAAAGCCGGTCAGAGCCAAATGGTCACTGGGTGTGGGAAGAATGGAAGCTCCAGAGGAGATCCCTCCCGGGCTTCCAGCTGCCAGATGCTGGTGTGGAGAAGCTGCCTGGTAGGAAGAGGACAAAGAAGACCTCCTACTGACCCAGGCCCTGCATCTCTTGAAAGAAGCTCTTGAAAGTCGCAAAGCACATGAAAGTATGCATTGCCTGTGAGTGAGGAGGCTGAGCACCCAGCAGGGTGGGTGGGAGCAGGAGCCCCTGCAAACCAAGGCAAGATCCCTAGAGCCCAGCCAGAGCCAGCACAGGCTGCAGGAATTCAAGCCACGGCTGCAGTCCAGGCCCCCCCGGGGGGCATAATCCCCCAGAAGCACCAAATTCCAAAGTTTCTGCAGCTAGCAGTAGAATATGGAGGAGATCCCAAGGCTTTGGTATTCTTCTGAGCCCAAGTGTGGAATCATATGCAGGAGTTTGGGGAGGATTTTACATCGGAGGTGGCAAAAGTGTGGTGTGTCACCATGGCCCTGGAGGGAACCGCAGCTGAGTGGATGGTGGTCCTGCATAATGAGGACTCCCTACTGTTGAGAGATTATGACCAGTTCATAATGGCTCTCTGAGTGTGTTTTGATGACCCCCTGGCTGAACGAAAGGCTAGAACCAGGATGAAAACCCTAACTCAGGGGAAGAGATCAGTGGCTGAATACACTCAGGAATTTTGCCAGCTGGTTTGTCCACATGCAGGGGTGGTCTGCAGAGGCCCTGATGAAATGCTACAAGGAAGGCCCCAATGAGGACATCTACCAAGGCTGTTGTTCCGAAGAGCCCCCTGAGACCTGCAGCACTGGTATGTGTTGATGGCTGATGTGGAAATTGATCAGGCCAGAGATCAGTACGGGGGGGGGCACAGCTGCAGCAAGCCTTCCCTCTCCACCCTGAAAGAAACCCCTGGCCCAGCATCCAAGCCCAGTTCCACATCATGCTTCAGATGTGGAAAGGAGGGGCACTGAGCTTCTGATTGTTTCTCCAAACATGCCAACCTCAACTAGAGGAAACAGAACTGAGAAGCCATCAGCAAAGAACCACAAAATAGCTCTGAAAGGTGTGGAAATCATTGAGTTCGCTTCCCCAGGCCTGGAGGAGTTGGGAGCTCTGACCACCCCAGGGGACAGTGAAACTGACGATGACCCCCTGGTAAGTCAGCATGTGAGTCCCATGACCATCCTGGTGAAGTTAAGAGTGCCATCCTCCGGTGCCCAGGGGAAGATGCTAGACCTTTTAGACTATGGGTCTACTAGGTGTGTAATCAGCCCAGAGGTGGTGAAAAAAATGGGGCTGAGACTGAGGACAGAGGGGTTCAGTTCACCTCCCATTTCTGAAGGGAGTTCCTAAGGAGCTTAGCCCTTGGGTGGAGCTAAGCCCACCCAAGGGGTAAGTTCCTCCCACCATCCTCAAACGAATGGGGCTTGTGAAAGGACTAATTCGGTGCTAGAACAATACCTCAAGTGTTATGTAAATTATCAGCAAGATAACTGGACAGACTTACTGCTGTTTGCAGAGGTTGCTTATATAATAACTCCATATATAGCAGTACTGGTTTTATCCCATTCAATGTGGTGTCTGGTCAGGACTTTGTGCCCATCCCAGAACTACCACAGGAAAAACCTCAAATCCCTTCCTTGGTGGACTGGATTGAGCAGCTTCAGTTTACCTGGCCCGTAACTCATAAGGCATTAGATGAGGCTCACCAAGCTCATAAGAAACAGGATGACATGAAAAGAGCTATGCAAAGGACTAGCA
>JANHFM010031418.1:0-10597 GCA_032468115.1 Grayia smithii
CATATTTTCTCCCACGTATCCAACATTATAGGTTTCTCAATATTCTGAGCCCATTTTATCATACAATCCTTTACTAATTCTGTTTCTGAATCTATTTCAATTAATGCATTATATATTCTCTTTATGTGAGCTTTCCTCTGATCTCTAATCTGTTTTATTAAATCATCATCAATTTAAGAAATACCCATTTTTTTATCCTTCTTCCATCTCTGGAAAAATATGGAACACTTCACGAATTTGCGTGTCATCCTTGCGCAGGGGCCATGCTAATCTTTTCTGTATCGTTCCAATTTTAGTATATGTGCTGCTGAAGCGAGCACGCTTCCATGTCTTTTTTGAGGGAGGGCCACCAGAATTGCCACTTTACTAAGTGCAATGTTTTTATGAATCCGAAGTGTCTTGCCGTCTTGAAGTCATGCGCCTGTTGCAAGATTGTGACCCGCACCGTGGTGGGTATGTAGATTTTAGGCCCGACCCATGCGAGACCTTCTCGTATAGTGCATTTGTCCTTGTGTTTGGCAAACCACTCTTCGGATTGCAGTGCTTTCTGTATTTGGTCAGTTATCTCTGTGGGGAGGTCCTTCTGGTCCCTTGCTTGGGATCTGGTGGTGACTGGGGCCGCTATCTGATGCAATGGGATGATTGGTCTTATAATGTTCGGCTTGGTGCTGACGTATTGTGGCAGTTGTGAGAGAGCGTCCGCAAGGAAATTGTTTCTTCCTGGGATGTAGCAGAGAGAAAAGTTAAATGTGTTAAAGTGTTGGGCCCATCTAACCTGCTTGGGTGAGAGCTTGTGTGGGGTTTTTAGGGCTTCTAGGTTCTTGTAGTCAGTCCATACTTCGAATGGGAGCTTACCTCCTTCTAGGAAATGCCTCCATGTTAGTAGGGCCCAGTGTACTGCAAAAACTTCCTTCTCTCATATGGCCCATCGGCATTCTGTATCAGTCAGTTTGCGGGAGGTGTAGACACAGGGCTGTAAGGAGCTGTCTGAATTCCTTTGAAGGAGTACTGTTCCCACGGCTACATCGCTAGCATCCATTTGCACGATGAATTGTTCTTCTATGTTGGGGTGTTTTAGGATGGGTTCGGCGGCAAACAGCTATTTTAGTTTCTCGAATGCTGCTTGGCATTCCATATTCCATTGGAGGGATGTGCTTGGCCTCGGTTTGCCTTCTCCCTTGGTTTTCAGCAGGTTTGTTATGGGTAGTGCAATTTGGGCAAACGATGGGATAAACTGCCTGTAAAAGTTGGCAAATCCCAAGAAGCTCTGCAGTTGTTTTCGGGTGCAGGGAGGCACCCGTTCTATAACCGCTTTTACTTTTTCAGGGTCCATCTCTATCCCTTCATGGGAGATGCGGTATCTTAAGTAGTCAATTTTGTCTTGGTGAAACTCACATTTGGATAATTTTGCATATAGTTTGGCGGCCCGGAGTTTTTTCAGGACTGCTCGTACGAGCTTCCTGTGTTCACTCATAGTCTCTGTGTAGATGAGGATATCGTCCAGATAGACTAGTACTCCTTTGTACAGGTGTTCATGGAGTACCTCATTGATGAGTTGCATAAACACCGCTGGGGCTCCCTGGAGGCCGAAGGGGAGGACCCTAAATTGGAAACATCCTAAGGGGCAGTTGAATGCTGTCTTTCACTTGTCCCCTTCTTTAATGTGGATTCTGTAATAGGCTTCTCTTAAATCCAGCTTCGTGAAAATCTTCCCCTTGGCCATGTGGGCCAGCATGTCCTTCATTAGGGGTAGGGGGTATACGTTTTCTATGCTAATGGCATTTAAATTAAAGTAATCCACACATAGACGAAGAGAGCCATCTTTCTTTTCTCGGAATAGCACCGGGGCCGCGACCCAGGGCCTAGCAGGCTGGATGAACCCCCGTTTGAGGTTTTTGTCAATGAAGTTCCTGAGTTCATCCAATTCCCGCGGGGACATACCAAACATTTTGGGTTTGGGGAGCTTCACTCCTGGAAGGATCTCTATGCTACAGTCAGTAGGCCTGTGGGGTGGTAGGGAGTCGGATTCCTTTTCACTAAAGACCCCCTTAGGTCCCAGTATTCCTTTGGGATTTTCTCCTCCCCCAGAATGTGTTCACCTGCCATGGCTGCCAGGGCCTCATTTGGGTTGGGGCTTGTGGTGTCCAGGAGCTCAGGGGGAGGTACTGAGCAGATGCGTAGCCATCCCTTCCTCCAGTTTATCAGGGGGTTCCACTTCCGAAGCCAAGGCAGGCCTAAGATGAGGGGTTTTTCCATCCCCGGGGCTACTATAAACATGATAGTTTCTGTGTGATTCCCCATAGTCATTTCAATGGGTTCGGTTATAAAGTGGGCGGGGCCTCCTCTGGCAACCAAGCTGTCTAATTGGCAGAAAGCGATGGGATATCCATAGTTTTTAGCTTCAGCCCCAGCTTCTCCATCCTGGTAGAGACAGCAGCCAGGTATGGGTGTTAATCAGTTGTTCAGACTGAATGACTGGGTCTAAAAGTGTTGAAGTCCCGCCTCTCTGGTCATGTGACTCCAGCTTTTTGACTCAGTCTTCAGACGAGACAAACGTGTTGGTTTCTTGCTCTGACTAATTATCTTCCTTTCCAATATTTCTCCTGCCTGTTGGTGTTCTTTCTGGTACTGTGAGTGTTATTAATGTTTTGTATCCTTAATTAGTCTGGGTCTGGGAAATTTTTTCCCTTGGCTTCTTATAGTTATTGTAAGGGGGGTTGGGGATTTCTTCCCTAGTTCCCATCATATGTCCGTTAGGCCTCCAGGCTACAGATTTATTATTACTTCAGTCCAGTTTTCAACGTGCATGAGCTTTTATGCTCTCTTTACCACTCGGTCCTTGGAGCACCTTAAAATGGAACTCAGAGTGGTTTGTTCCCCTTCAGAAGCCCTGCGCTTCATAGGACTGGTTGGGCGGCCATTTCCAGGGTCAGCAGCCGCCCACATTGTTGTCTTGTTGTCCAGTGCGGTCCGGGGAGTTTGGACTTGCCCATGAAGGGCTTCGTCATTGCGGCGTCCTCCCAGAGTTCTGGGATCACTGGTGCAGGAGCCCGATGCAGTGCTATGGCCTCAGCAGCCTTTTCGCAGCGGATGCCATTCGGGCGGGCCGCATAGCGAACTATGAGCATGGCGGCCGCCATTTTGGATGGCAACATGGCGGCCGCCATTTTGGATGGCTGCATGGCGGCCGCCATTTTGAAGCAGCATTTTAGGTGGCTACATGGTGGCCGCCATTTTTGTTTTGGGCAGGGATGGTGGTGGCCATTTTTGAACCTCCTAAGAGGTTTAAATCTTCCATTGGCTCCTTTAAGGATATTATATGAAGATATATTCCCGATCCTTGTTTTCCAGCACTAATGACCGGGCCCTGCATGGAGTACCTTAGCAGTTTTATTACTCACCATCTGGCTGGCACCTTTGATCCTCTTCTGCATCCATGGTAACTTGCAGTTGCTGAACTCCACTCTGGACAATGCCCCTACGGGGTAGTCCTAATAAAAGGATAAGGACCTGGATAGCCTTCCATCCACACACTTATGAGATGGCTAAATGGATCAGGTGCTGATTTCCTGCCTCTAATAATATTCCCTATCTAAAGAATTTTCCTCTTTTGTTGCAGTACCATGCCAAAGGCTAAGTCAAAGGCCAAACATGGCCAGACTTCCACAGACCCCCAGGGCAGCAGTCAAGGGGCTCCTGATCCTGCTTCCCAGGTTGATCTTTCTTCAGATCAGCAGACCTTTGACCAGAGGGCCACCAGAACCAGCCAGGACCAGGGCCTTTTCTCGTGATGAGAGGCGTCAGGACAAGGCACTCCAAAAGATCTGCAGTAAGGTGGCTGCTGCTGCGGCCCCGCCCACATCTGAGGTGACCTCTACTCTTGTAGTTATTTCACTTCCTGCACAGCAGCTATCCGCAGTGTCTCCGGACCAGATCTCCCTATGAGATTGCTCAGCCACCATTTCTACTACCAATTTGTGAGGACATCAGGTGGCTGCCACTCCTCCACCCCACCAGGCATCTCTGACTGCGCAAGGGTCTTCCAGTACCTCTGTCCAATGTCCCAATTTACCTGATAATTTCCATGATATCCTGGCCAGGGCTATCCAACAGAGCCTTGCGGCTTGTGCACCTTCTGCCTCTGCGGGTGCTCCGGAGCAGCATCAGGCTGCAGTTGCCTTGCAGGTCCTATCCAGAGAAGGCTCACAGGATGGGGATGATGCTGTATCATCCTTGTGTTCCCACGACAGTTATCAGACCTTCGGGGAACTGCAGGAAAATTTTGATCAGGTTTTGTCCGATGATGAAGGCCTCCAACCTGACCAACCACCGTTTACAGGCCTTTTTCCTCCCGCCTTGTTCAAGTCTCTTCTGTTCAAGGCCATCAACACTGCTGGACTAGGGCAGACCTCTGAAGGGGAAGCTCCTTCTTCCTCAAAGGACCACCCTGGCTCCCTCTTTGCTGAGCCCATCAAGGAAGTTCGGGCCATTCCTATGCCTCCCCTGTTTCTCAACATCCTCAAGAAACAATGGTCCAGTCCGGGGATGGCTCTTAATCCATCAGCTCAAGATCGCAGGTACTTCAATCTGGCTCCAGAGATGACTTCTCAACTTCAGGTTCCCTCTGTTGATCCTCCTATTGTGGCTCTTCTTTCAACCTCCAACGTGCCTGGGGATCCCGAGGAGCATTTACGGCCCGAAGAACATCGTTCTGATCAGTCTCTTCAGTGTGTTCATCAAGCAATTTCATGGGCCACCCGCTCCGCCATGACGGCCTCATTTTTTAACAGATCTACGCTGTTGTGTCTACAACAATTAAAGGAAAAGCTCCCTTCTGATGATCCTAGGGTCCAGTTGGATCTGAGCAAGATCATAGCGGCTATTCAATTTTCCGCAGACGCCACTATGAATGCACTTCGTTTTTCTTCCAAGGCCATGGCATCAGCTGTGTCAGTCTGATGCCTCCTGTGGTTGCGTAATTGGCAAGCGGACGCCCGCCATAAGTGGCGCCTTGCCTCCTCTCCATTTGAAGGGGACAAGCTGTTTGGTTGAGCCCTAGACCCTCTGTTAGCTGAGACTAGGGACAAACGTAAATTCCTCCCTAGTGCCCAACACAGGAGTGACACTTGTTATTTTTCTCCCTACAGGAGACAATACTCACGTTCCTTTGACTGGGGGGCCGGATCATCTTGCACGTCTAGTTCCTTTGCTTGCCACCGCATGCAACCAGATAGAACCACTCAAGGTAGGGGGTTTTCTGGCAAGCGGCCCTTTTGAGGGGGAGGAAGTCATTTTCCACACCACCACTGCTAATCCAGTGTCATCCGCTCCCCTGGGGGGCAGGTCAGCGCTTTTTGCCAATGATTGGGACAGCCTTACGTCTGATAATTGGGTCAAGCTTACCATTCGTGAAGGGCTGTCGCTAGAATTTGTCTGCACTCCCCCGAGGTTCTTCATGAGTTGTCCGGTCTCCAAGAACCCTTCTAAACGACAGCTTATGTCTGAGGCGGTCGATCATCTCCTTGCTCTTAGAGCCATCCAGGAGGTTCCCAAAGGTCAGGAAGGTTTGGGGTTTTATTCCCTTCTCTTCTTAGTTTCTAAATCCTTGGGCGGGTGGAGGCCAATTCTGGACCTCAAACAACTAAACCGTTACATCTTGTACAGACGTTTTAAAATGCAGTCCCTCCACTCCATCTTGGCTGGCGTTCATCGAGGCTATTTCCTCACATCCATTGATCTGACAGAAACTTACCTTCACATTAAAATTTTCAAACCTCATCGCCAATACCTCAGATTTCATTATTTGGGTCGCCATTTCCAGTATCAAGCCGTTCCCTTTGGCCTTTCCTCCTCCCCATGTGTATTCACGAAGGTTTTGGCGGTACTGGCAGCCCATCTCAGGGTTCGCCCTATCAGGGTTCATTGTTATTTAGATGACATACTAGTTTTATCTTCATCTCTGTCATCGGCAGTTGAGGACCTACAAGCCACTATGTCTTGTTTGACTTCACATGGGTTTTCTATTAATTTTAAGAAAAGCCACTTTACCCCTACTACCTCCCTCCTCCATCTAGGGGCTGTAATAGACACTATGACCGAGATGGTTTGTCTGTCTCGGATAGGCAAGACAGCATCAGACTCCTTGTCCACTCAGTCCTTTCAAATCGCAGGTCTTCCCTAGCGCAATTATCTATCTTGCTAAGTAAGATGATCTCGGCTATTAATATAGCCCCGTGGGCCTGCCTCCACTCTAGGGAGCTTCAATGGTTTCTTTTACCATTTCAGAAGACTGGGAGGGGCTCCTCCCAGTCGAAGGTCCTAGTTCCCCCCAACGTCAAGAGGTCCCTTCATTGGTGGAAGTCTGAGGCTGTGTCCAGAGGCAGTTTATTTCACGAGCCTCCCAGACTTGTTTTGACAACGGATGCCAGCCTCTCTGGCTGGGGGGTGCATCTTCAACATCAGGTGGTGCAAGGGAAGTGGTGTCCACGAGACAGCCTCCGGAACATCAACTGGCTGGAGCTTCGGACGGTTTTCCTTGCTCTCCGCCACTTTCGCCAGGCTCAGTTGGGCCATCATGTACTAGTCCTGACGGACAACAGAGCCACCAATGCCCACTTGAACCAACAGGGGGGCACTCGCCCACCCCGTCTGATGCTGGAGGCCCATTGCATCGGCCTCTGGGCAGAGCACCACCTTTCATCATTGAGGAAAGGTGGTGCTCACACCACCTCAGGGGATCACACATCTCGGGGAAAGACAATCAGACCGCAGACTGGCTCAGCCGTCAAGAGATCGACCACGCAGAGTAGCGTCTGAATCCGATGGTTTTTCGATGGCTGGTACAGATCTTTGGGCAGCCGGAAGCGGATCTATTCACCTTTCGATCCAATGCACAACTCCAGTGCTTCTTCGTTCGCTTTCCCTGTTCCCAAGGAGAGGGAGTAGACGCTCTTCGCTGTCCATGGCCCAAAGGCCTACTATACGCCTTTCCTCCATTGCCTCTCCTTCCCAAAGTCATATGCAAACTCATCGACGAGAAGGCGGAGGTGGTGTTAATCATTCCGCATTGGCCCCGCAGAGCTTGGTTTGCTGATCTCCAGGCTCTATCGGTAGGTCCTCCCTGGCGCCTTCCGGCAGTCGATCCTCTCCTCAGCCAGGGCGCTCTGGTCCACCCAGATCCTGACTGGCTGGCCTTGACTGCCTAGAGATTGAGCGGTGCGCTTTGACGGCTCACAATTACCCAGCCAATGTTATCCGGACCATGCAGTTCTCCCGTCATCCCTCCACTGAGTGAATTTACTCTGCCACCTGGACTGCCTTTTGCAACTGGTGCGACCGGAAGCAGTTGTCACCCTTGCTGGTTTCCACCCAGGTGATCTTGACCTTTCTCCAAGACGGCCTCGATAGCGGGTTGTTGCCTAACACACTGCGGAGGCAAGTGGCGGCCCTATCATCGGTGTTTACATGTCAGGCCTTCCCATCTTTGTCTCAACACCCAGCCATCGTCAGATTTCTCAGAGGAGCCTCCTCCATCAGCCCGCCAGTCGTTCATCAATATCCCACTTGGGATCTTTCTATTGTATTAAATTCTCTTACGAAAGAGCCTTATGAACCTTTATGCACGACGAGCCTGAAACATTTGACATTCAAAGTGGCATTTTTGGTGGCCATCATGTCGGCCCGGCACATTTTGGAGCTGGCAGCACTCTCCATGTGATCCGATCTTTGCATTTTTCATTCAGATCGGGTAATGTTGAGACTTGATCCATCCTTCATACCCAAAGCGAACTCTTCTTTCTACCGTATGCAGGAGGTGGTCCTGCCAAATTTTTGCCCTAATCCATCGCATCCGCTGGAACGTCGCTGGCATACCCTTGATGTCAGATGCGCTCTTCGCATTTATTTGAAGCGGACTAAAGACTTTCGCCATTCAGAGGCGCTTTTCATCTCTTTCACTCCCACCTCTCTGGGATCTAAGGTAACTTCAACTACAATCGGGAGGTGGCTCCGCCATTGCATTGCCTCTGCATATGACCTCAGAGGACTACCTCGACCCTCTGGTACCATGGCTCATTCCACTCGTAGCATGGCTACCTCTGCGGCCTGGGCCACCCAGGCCTCCCTGCAGGAAATTTGCCGAGCAGCTACATGGGCGTCGCCGTCTATGTTAATTCAGCATTATAAGCTGGACCAATTCACCTCAGCCGAGGCAGCGTTTGGCTGCAGGGTCCTACAACGAGTCCATATTGAATGAGCAGGGACCAGATGGCTACCTTCCCGTGAATCGAGTCCTTCTGCTTTGGTAAGTCCCATACCTGGCTGCTGTCTCTATCAGGATGGAGAAGGGGCGTTGGTTAATACCTGATACGCTCTTTCTCATTGGGTGGAGACAGCAGCCAGCCCCACCCGGACGTCTGGTCTGGGGGGCCGATTGTTATTTCGCTCCTTCTTTCCTATCCTTTGCATCTGATCCTTTCCTTACCAACATGTTGGGTCTGTTTCACTGCCTTCGCCAAAAAGCTGGAGTCACATGACCAGAGAGGCGGGACTTCAACACTTTTAGACCCAGTCATTCAGTCTGAACAACCAAGTAACACCCATACCTGGCTGCTGTCTCCACCCAACGAGAAGGAGCATATCAGGTATTAACTAACGCCCGTTCTCCACCACCCCTGGGCTGACCACGCATCTAGTGCAGCCAGAATCTAGTAGGGCTGATGTACTTCCTCGCGTCCCTGATGATGGGACCCTCAGTTCTACTGGGATGGTTATGGGGCCCCCGTTTTTACTCACCGAGAGGTCATCATCTTCATACGCTTCCACATTGCTGTCTGTCCCACTGGGTTCCATTTTCACCTCCTCCTTGGTTGGGGTTGCGAACTCCATGACCTCCATCCCCCTTATGGCGGGCTCTCACTGTTTGGGTGGTGGCTTGCTAGGATTCTTTCCACCAGCAGGGGTAGTTTTCAATTTCTGCCCAGAGAAGCATTCGGCGGCACAGTGGCCTTCTTTTCCACATTTGAAGCATGCAGTGGAGCGTGGTTTCTGGCTCTGAGGGCCCCTAGGGGTTCGGGGGCCCCCTCTGAATGGATGGGTTGGTGGGATGTCCGGGGCATGGTCTCTTCGGTCCCGCTTCTTTGTCATGTCAATCTCCACCTCCCTGGTCAGGAAATACCACCCTTGCAAGTCTCGTGGGGCCCCTCGGGAGCAGCATGCATCGTAAATCTCCCCTCTTAGGCCCTCTTGATAGGCATCCATCAGGGCCTCCTCTGACCAGCCCCGCATGTAGGGTATCAGCTGGTGGAACTCTTGGGTGAATTCTCCCATGGTCCTTCCTCCTTGCTTAAGGGACTTTAGCTTCATTTTTGCTTTCCATTGGGCATGGGGATCTTTGAACCGGGTTCGTAGGGCCATCATGAATCGGTCGAAATCCTCCAGCAGGGGGGAGTTTATGTTGTGGAGGCCTACCCACCATTCAGATGCGGTCCCCTCCAGACATCTAGTGACGCACCGCACTCAGGCCCTCTCTGAAGTGAAATCTGCTCTGTACTCATGTAGGCCCACACTTGGGAGAGGAAAGAGGCTAGTTCTGCTGGTTGTCCTCCAAATTTTATGTCCGGGGGGGTGGATTGGCAAGGCTGCGTCACCTCTGGGCTCTGGGCCTTCCCTGGCTTCTCCTGCCTCCTGGCCTTCTTCAGCTGCCCCTCTCTCCCGGCTTTTGCTTCGGGAGCCCCCCTTGGGCCTTTCAGCTGCTTCTCCCTTTTCCTCCCCTTCATCATCCCCGGGGTTTGGCAGCATGTACCTTTCCTTGGGGGCCCGGCTCTGGACAGATTCCTGGAGAACTTGCAGGGCCCGCGAGATCTGAGCATCCCCTTCACTTCCAAGAGACTCTTCAAGGATCTGCAGGGCCTGAGACATCCGAGCATCCTCTCTGGTTTCCCCCTCCTTCTGGCTGTACTGTGCTACTTTTTTCTTCCTTCGTGTTTGAAACCGGCTCCAGGGGGAGGGGTCTCTCCATCCTACATCAAAAGATCATCTGGGTCATATAGCCGGCTCGTCTTCCAGCTGCAAATTCAGCAGTAAATCACCCTCTTCCCCAGCCTGCTGTGGAGGGGGAGATGCTCGGCTGGTTACTCTCTCTCCTTCCTCTCTGCCGCTGTCCTGGTCTGACATGTTTTCCTCAGCTCCCACGGAAGAATTAATTATTTCTCCTGGATAGCTGTTTAGGAGATTTGGAATTTTATCAAGTCCTGCTTCAGTCTCCCACTCAGGAAAGGAATACTCCCAACACCATGTTGATAGAGTAAAGCACTTTTACTGAAGATAAATTCTGCAAGCAGTAGAGTTATTTCAAATCTGGTTACAGCGCGCAAAAAGCATATGTTAAAAGTATCTTTTCCCCCCTCCTCTATGACCCCTTGGGTATCTCTCCAATCCCGAACGGTTCCAGGTGTCATGTGAAGGTCTTTGTGTGCAGGGTGTCATCACTTTGGTATGTGCTAGCCATTGTCTCTTATTAGGACACAGTTCAGTTTAATTAGTTTTGCCGCTTTTCTTTTCTTTTTTTTTATTGAAAAGTTTTAAAACAATTTTACAT
>JANHFM010031536.1:0-10592 GCA_032468115.1 Grayia smithii
TTCTTTTTAATCTATTGTTATGTTTTTATTCTGTGAGCCGCCCCGAGTCCTTCGGGAGAGGGGGCAGCATATAAATGCGACAAATAAAATAAATAATAAATAATAAATACTGCATCCAGTTTTGGTCACCACACTACAAAAAAGATGTTGAGACTTTGGAAAAAGTGCAGAGAAGAGCAACTCAGATGATTAAAGGCCTGGAGGCTAAAACACATGAAGAACGGCTGCAAAATTTGAACATTTTCTCCCTAGAGAAAAGAAGGACTAGAAGGGACACGATATCAGTATTCCAGTATTTGAGAGGCTGCCCCAAAGAATCTATTCTCCAAAGCACCTGAAGCCAGAAAAAGAAGCAACGGATGGAAACTAATCAAGGAGAGAAGCAACTTAGAACTAAGGAGAAACTTCCTGATAGAGAGAACAATTAACCAGCGGAACTGTTTGCCACCAGAAGTTGTGGGTTCCCCATCACTGGAGGTTTTTAAGAAGAGACTAGGCAACCATTTTTCTGAAATGGTTTAGGGTCTCCTGATTGAGCAGGGGGCTGGACTAGAAGACCTTAAAGGTCCCTTCCAGCTCTATTCTGATTAATAATTTTTGTATTTGCCCCATTTTTGTATCCCTATCCTTTGAGGTGTTGCCATTTTAACCCCTCTCCTTTCTCTGCGACTCTTTGAGCATCGTCACAGCCTCGGGGCGAAATATTGTTTGAGTTAAGAGAAGAGCAAATGGGCAATTTTGGTTTTGCACAATCTGTCTATTTTTGGCACTGTCGGTTTGGGGAGGCTGTTGAAGCGAGATCGCGGGGGGGGGGCGGATTTGTCCCGTTTTGGAACAGTGCCGGGTGCAAATGCACGCTCAGGTTTCACAGGCGTTGCTAGCAGGGCGCGTGGTTTTCTCTAGAATTATATATAAAGTTTATCGTATAATATACACTTACTGAGCAATCACATGATCAGAATTTGCCATTGGGGTGTGTTTGCAACGGCCATGTGATCTACCATTCGTGACTTTCACCGCCAGCTTCTGACAAGCAAAGTCAACCTGATGGAAGCCAGATTCGCTAAACGACCATGTGTTTCACTTAACGACCGTTGCTAAAGAGGTCCTAAAATCAGGCGCAGTTGGCTTTTGTACTAGGTAGCAATGGAAATTCTGGCCTCTGTTGTAGTTGCAAGTCCAGGACTGAATGTATTTATTTATTTATTTATTTGTTTCTTTATTACACGGATTCATAGAGCCATCCCACAGTCAAAATCAATGGGGAAGGCCAGATTCGGTTAATGACCGTGTGATTCACTTAACAACTGTGGCTAAAAAAGATCACAAATACACTGCAACTCACTTAACAACTGCCTTGGGTCCAATTATGTTCATAAGTTAAGGACTTATTATTTTATTATTTATATTATTTTAGCTGGATGTCATGAAAACAGTTGTTCGGATTATATGCTCTTTTTGAATTAAACTCTTTTTCTCAACATGGATATGAAGATAGGCAGTCCTCGACTTACGACGATTCATTTAATAACCGTTCGAAGTTACAACGGCGCTGCAAAAAGTGACTTATGACCATTTTTCACACTTACGACCATTGCACCATCCCCATGTCCAGGTGATCAAAATTCAGACATTTGGCAACTGACTCATATTTATGATGGTTGAAGTGCCCCAGGGTCATGTGATCTCCTTTTGCGACCTTCTGACAAACAAAATCAAAGGGGAAGCCAGATTCACTTAACAACCGGGTGACAAACTTAACAACTGCAGTGATTCACTTAACAACTGTGGCAAGAAAAATAGTAAAATGGGACAAAGCTCACTTAACAAGTGTATCACTTAGCAACTGAAATTATGGGCTCAACTGTGGTCGTTAATTGAGGACTACCTGAATATAACCAGATCATCTCTGACTCTGCATTAAAAGCAGTGGTGAAATTCAAATAATTTAACAATGGGTTCTCTGCCCTAATGGCCAGCTGGGTAGGCGTGGCTTGGTGGTCATGTGACTGTATCGGCGTGGACAACTCAAGGTCACTCACATCAGTGGGCTCTTCGCCTTCGCTGTTACAATGTAATAAGGGTTAAGCCGAGAGGCAGTTTCTGTAAGCAGGGCAATAAAGATTAGGCTAGAAACACCACCAGAACGTTTCCTTCCTTACAGGATTAGTTCTGTAAAGTGGAAAAAAACAAAATAAGTTTTCTTCCAACAACTAGATCTCCGAACTGCTTAGAAAGTTAACAACCGGTTCTCCCGAATAGGGGCAAACCGGCTGAATCCCACCACTGCTCCCATCCTCCCTGGAGGATGCAGGTTTAAGAAAGTAGGCCTTTGAGTAAGATACCCAAAGAGACCAGGGTTGGTGTGTGTGTCTCACTTACTTACTCACTTTTACTTACCCATAAGTAGAAGACGACTTGGCTTTTGCTGTTGCTCACCAGCTCCTTTGAAGTTTGGAGACTGAACTCAATGTAATTCTGAAAGAAAGACGGAATCTTGAGCATCCACATCAAAGCTGCATTTCGTACCTGAACGCACGACACACAAGCCAGTTTCGCTTCCCGAGTCTTTAGGAATTTTGGCTGAAGGTAAAACTTTGGTGGCGTCAACCTCTGCTTTCACCCAGCTGAACAGAAGATGCCTTTTAAGCTCTTCATTGCTGTGGACAACAGTTATTCTTATTTTGATTTTCCCATTCCTGCCAAAATAAAGCTGGAAAAGGCTTAGGAGGAGGACAGAACGCTGGTGGGGGGCTGTTTTTCTCCCCTGTCAATATCTCGTGAGTCAGCTAGAAGATGCACCAAATCAGATCCATAAATGGAGCCTTTTTGCCACCGGGGGGGTGCAACTTATGGGATGTATCCCTGAATATTTGGGAAGTGAAAACAGTGGCTGGGTTGAAACGTTGCTTCAATTTGCCACCCTTGGAATTTCAGGAGCCCAAAAAAACCCTAGAATGAAACAAATGCGAATTTGGTAAAAGAATGTTTTAGAACAAAAACTCCGGCTACGAACGAATAGTTTATCCCTCTGTCCCACAAACCCGTATTGATGCCGTGCAAGAAAGTTTGCCAACATTTTGAACAGGGAAAAAAAATTATCCATAATAATCGCCGCGTCTCTCTGGCATGCCCACAGTCAGAGGGTCTCACCTGGAATCCAAATTGAGGCGGGATCTCCACACTGCAGACCGGCTTGGTGTCCAGGATGGTCCACTTCCAAATTGAAACTTTCTGAGATAAGGAGGGGAACACCATGGATAGTGGTGGGGGGGGAAGGAGGACAGAGTGTGTTTCTAAACGACAAGGTTGTTGGGGTTCCTATCCACAGGTTATGAACGGGCCTTGCCTTGTAACTGCTCTCCCTCCAAAACATTTAAGAAACTCTAGAACAGGGGTCAGCAACCTGTGGCTCTGGAGCCGCATGTGGCTCTTTCATCCCTCTGCTGCGGCTCCCTGTCACACAAAATATGCGTCACAACCGCCAATGTGTGACACCTGCTCGCACGCGATTTATTGAGCTATTCAATCCCTGGTAAGTCAACCGTGGATAAATCCAAGAAAAATAAAGTATCAGAAGAAAACAGAATGTTTAATTCAACTCCATATGCTAGTTTTGTGGCCGCTCAAGAAATAGTCGGGCCCGGGAAGGGTTTTGTGACTCCCGGTGTTTTCTTTTCTGTGGGAAACGGGTCCAAGTGGCTCTTTGAGTGTTTAAGGTTGCAGAGCCCTGGTCTAGAAAATGCTTCCTTTACCTGCACCTCTTCGGCTCCAACGGTAGCCAGGAACTTGGAGTCGTGAGAAAGGGTGATGGCGCTGACTCCTCCTTCGGGGTGACTGTCAAAGATGGTGTGGACAGGAATCCTGAAGAACAAGATGTCTGCAATTGTGGCTGCAGTTGTGGAAGGGTCTCCATTTTGTGGGGGTCAACTTAAGCATCTGAACTGGGAGGAGAGCTCAGTAGAGCTATTGGACTGGGTCGGAAGATACTGGAGGATATTTGCATAGCCCTTACATACCTGAACATTAATTGAATACTGATGATGTAACCTAGTTGGGTCATGAAAAGTCTACAAGCCAACTACCAAGATCAGAGAGCACCAAGGACCCAACAGTCCTCCTCCTCTTCCTCCCCTTCCCTACTTCTTCCTCCAGTCCTCAAACTCCTCTCCCTTCTGCCACTGATATTACCTAGTTGGGTAATGAGACATCTACAAGAAAGCAACCAAGCTCAGAGAGCACCAGGATAATCCTGAGCTATAAATATTCTCTTCTGTTGGAATAATTAATTGAACTGGGTGGCCAAGAAACCATCTATCAGGTAGCAAGTTTTGGACCAGCAAATGTCTCTGAAGGTGGAGCCTATTATTTCATTCACTTTTAAAAAGATAAACTGGGATGGATCTTGTTGGTTCTACAGTAGGGGATCTCCAAACCTGGCAACTTTAAGATTTGTGGGCTTCAACTCCCAGAATTCCTCATGGTGGCTGAGGAATTCTGGGAGCTGAAGACCACAAGTCTTAAAATTTGGAGACCCAAGTTTGGAGACCCCTGTTGTAGAGCAAGAAATAAGATTTCTTTTTCAGATCAAAAAAAAAATAAATTCTGAATTCCTGCTCTCATGGTCACTGCATTTGACCAACATTTTGTTGGGTGCTCCAAGGAGACAACTCAGCTGAGAAGATCAAAGGTACCATGGCCTGCTTTCAAGAGCAGGAGAAGCTCATCCTGCAGCTGCCAGAACCTTACGCAGAATAGCTGTCCCACAGGATCACCATGCTGTCAGGACTTCGGTCAGCCGTGGCAATCCAACGCCGGTCATCGCTGACACAGATGCAGGAGATGCAGCTGGAATGTCCCTAAGGAACACGGGAGATCTCAGAAGAAATAGACATCTTTGTGGTTGAGGTGGCTTCACCCATCTGCTTTCTCTTGATTCCTAAGGCTCAGAAGATGTGGGGGCTGTAGCACCACCTGGAGAACTTGGTCTTACCTGCAGGAGGTACTGCTTATTCTTCAAGATGTCATGGATCACGGCGGTGTGAGCAGAGACGTACAACAGCACCCGTTGATCTTCATCCAGAAGGTTGAAAACAGGCAGGTGGCTGTTGTAGCCAAAGACCCACGACAAGCTCTGGAAGAAATGTCAAACTCAAATTATTGTCCCAAGACATCCCGAAGGACTGTCTGGACTAGCACAATCAGAAGGCCCACCCAACTAAAAATCACAAGAGGGGTTGTAAGGGAATCCTGATGTTGGAAAGCGTTAACTGCCATCTGTTCGCTGTCCTTCACCCAGACTCACAAGAGGGTGATCGGAGAGCGGTTGAGTCTTCTCCTCAAACAGCATCCCTGGGAAAGCGGATAAGACCATTGAATCTTCCTCCTGGAACATTGTCGCACTGCTGGCGGTGGTTTGGGTCCTGGATGTCTCACTCTCTTTTTGGGAAGTCCCCATCCCTGTCTCTAGACTGGTTATTTCACTTTCGCTTGGTGGTTCGTGGCTTTTGAGGGACATCTTGGACTTCTCACTCCCCAGGGCAGGACTTGTTGAACCTGCTCTGCTGCTAGACCGCCTAATTTTTGAGGACGACGGTTTTATGGAGACGCTTTTATCTGGTTCTTGTTCCACAGGTCCAGAACTACCTTCTTCTGTTGGGGCCTCCGAGAGTTTTTCAGTGCTAGCTGAGCTTCTTCCATCATCCCTGGTGCCAGGACTCCTGTCATCCTCTCTGCCAGCTTCAAAGAGATTGTCTTCTACAGGAACCTCTGAAGATGGGGATGTTTCTTTTGACTGCATCTGCTCTTTGGGCTCCTCATCTTCAGACGTCGGGGTCCTGATTTCTTGACCCTGAATAGCAAAATAGAATTTGTAGCCGAACCTACAAGTTGCACCCTTGCTTTCTCCTATTTTGCCTGATTTTTCAATCCTTACCTGGATTATTCCATTCTGTGCTTCCAAATATACTATTCAGAGGCTATTTTGGGATGAGTGGAACATCCCCAGCCTTGCTATGCAACAGGATGAGCCACCTGCCTCCAGGACAAATTATTACAAATATTATTTACTGAAGTTATTTTAATTCCTAAGAATTAGTTTTAAGAATGGAATTAGGAGTTGAAGCCCACCCATCTTCAAGTGGCCAAGTTGGAGAAACATGGTTTTATGGCAGCAAATATGGTCAATGGCAAGAGATGTTCGGTTGATGATATGGTCAATGGCAGGTTAACCATTGTCCACTTCCAGTATCTCGTCATGGATCATAGTTGCTGGAATTCCTGAAATCAGTATTTCTCTCCCTTAATGGACTTGAAGATGGGTGGACTTCAACTCCCAGAATTCCCAGCTTCCTGGCCTGGCTTCTACTTACACTTGAGGGCACCACAATCAGAGGACTGATTTTTGGCAAAGAAATATTACTTTCCACCCTAGGGAAGTCAGCTTCTTGGTCCACATGGCTGAGGGCATCAGTCTCCTCAGGAGGAGTTCCTGAAACTTCCAGACGTTCCTTTGAAGGCTTCTCCAAATAATTCTGTTGAATGTTATTCTTCTCCTCCTCATCTTCCTCCATTCTCTCCTGCAAATATTTGTAGGGTTGAGAGAAAGTTGGAACGGCATTAGTTGGAAAATGACTGTTTCCTTCCCCAAAAGTTTGGGTTCATTCCAAATTGAGGGAAAATAGCCATGTTTGGGCTGAGAAACGTGTCCAGAATCCCCCCTACAGCAGGGGTCTCCAATCCTGGCAACTTTAAGACTTGTGGACTTCAGAGTTCCTCTGGAAGTTGAAGTCCATAAGTCTTAAAGTTGCCAAGGTTGGAGACTCCTGCCATAAGGGACCTCTGGGTTTCATCTTGAAGTTTGTCAGAGTTGCCAGCTTCTTTTTTGAGTCCATGCCAGTTTCCAGGCATTCTAGGAAGCCTTGCCCCATGGCCTTACCCAGCTTCCTCACCCTCAAGGAGCTGCCAGAGAGACCATCATTTCCCAAAACAGATTTTCCTCACCAGCTGGCAACCTCCGATCCTGGCTTCCTCAAGCAGAATGACAGAGTTGGAAGGGAACTTGGAGGTCTTCTAGTCCACCCCCCTTCTCAAGCAGGAGACCCTAGACCATTTCAGACAAATGGTTGTCCAATCTCATCTTAAAAAACCTCCAGTGATGGAAGACCCACCATGCCTGACGGCTGAAGTCCAACCTCAACTATTATCTCTAGGAGGTTAAGTCACGATGCCCACATGTGGTTCCTTCAACCACAGATATAATTTAAAAAAAATACTAGATGGCACAGAAATGGATAGGTTGACATTAAAGATAAAAGATAAAGAAGATACAGAACATTTTCAAACATGAGACTTATTTTATCAATGGCTGGACCATAGAAGTAGAAATTAGAAATCGGAAAAATACTATTAAGTATGTCTTCTGTTCAATATATTACTATATTATATACAATATTGTCATATAAGCAAATTGACCCAGACAATATGCTGTTCATAAAGCAATTATGTACGTTAAGGAAAAATATATAAATAAACTATTAAAAAAAACACCAGAAGTTCCTTCAACCACAATTCAGAAGTGGGTCACCCTGGCCTTCCTCCAGGATTTTGTTCAGATTTCCATTCCCACCTACACCCCATCATCTCCTAGTGGCCTCTTTTCCCAGGTTTGACCAGTTCTGGTGTCCCTTAGCCGCAATTAAGCAAGCCAAGGTCTACTTTCACTCCGCCAAAGTAAAACACAACCGACAAAACTACACAACCCACAGAAGCCCCAAAACAAGCCCTTTGCAGAAATCCTACCCCAGAAATTCCACCCCAATCATTGTGTTTACACAAACATACACAGGGGAAACCAACAATAGTTTCCCCTTTTCCTTCTCTTTGTGGCTTACACGAATCCACAAACCATCATTTCAATCTTCCCGAGGGTTCAGTGTTGCTGATTTCCCCCCTTTCGCAAAAAACTTGTCCTCACCTGCCCGCCTTCTCAACTCACCTGCCGGCTCTAACTCCAGCAGCCGACCGTTTGCATCCCTTCTGGTTACCATAGCAACCGCCAGCCGCCTGCAAACAACTCCCAGTCTGAGTTGCAGGCTTGGCAAGTGATGTAAAGTTTTGCTTTCCCCAAATTTCCAAAGATTCAAAGCCGGATGGGGCAGTCTAGCGAGATTTCCTTTCTTGTCTAACTAGATGCCCCCTTTTCACCCCGCAGGGGAAAAAAAAAAAAACACCCTTTAAACCAGATGCAGGGCTGATTTTTTTTTTCTTCAATCTATTAGATTTATTCCAGTCGGTTTGATTTCATGTTTACAGCTCTTTTTAAGGTTTTCTTTAGTTTTGCAACACCCACCCGGAGTTGGGCAGCCAATGCATTTCAGGAAACAAATAAAAACAATCCATCTTGCAAACGAGAATGAGGCACTTTGTGGTTTTTGCAAAACTCTGCTGGACGATGGCCGAATCGAGAGTTTTGATGAAAGAAAACGATTTGGAAACTATTCCTGGATTTTTCTTTTTTTGCTCAAAAGTGAAATTAAATGTTGATCTTTGGTTTTGAAGATTAGCTGATTATGACGACTGTAGAAATACTGCTTCCTATACTTTTTTCTACTTCAAAATAGTATTGATTTTTAGCTTTTTAATTTGTACCAAACGTGTTATTTTTCTATACATTTTTATAGAAAAATATATTTTTCTATACATTTTCTTTACGTTTTCTATACTCTTTTTGGCCACACTCCCAATTTGACTTTTTCCGTACTCCTTTCTTTTCCTTTTTTAATTTTTTTTTGTATGTTATGCTTTTCTGAAATTTAATAAAGTTTTATGTAAAAGAAATTTATACCGACCCTCTGGAATGGGTTACCCACCGACCTCCGGACTGCCCCTGACCTCCGCTCCTTCCATCGGGACGTGGCTGTTCCAACAGATTGGCTGACGTGATCAGGTTCTTAATTTTATGTTTTTAAATTGTTTTTAATATTAATTTAAATTATTATTGCTTATTGCCTTTTTAATCTTTGTGAGCCGCCACGAGTCCTTCGGGAGAAGGGCAGCATATAAATTAAAATAAATAAATAAATAAATAAATTAAATAAAATGAACTGGGAGAGGGGGCATCTTCTGATTCCAAAAATTTCCAGCTTGGCTCTGGGGTTCAACATTTCTGCCGGGTCTTTAGCACTTCAAAAGATTTTTAAAAAAGGAGGAAAGGATCCAGTTGATAAGGCTGATTTTATAATCCGTGGTCAAGAAAAGCAGCAAGCGATGTCGACGTTCTCTCTTCCTTCCTGGTTTTGATCTCACGTCCTTGAGATCAATTATAGATCAACCTCACAAATGAGAATTTTGGCTGGAGAAAAACCAAGCTGGTCTCTTCACAAGCCAGAGGAAGAAAGCGGAATTGCGCTGCCGTTTTCCTCTTCCCTCACCAACGCTTTTTCCTTTTGGGCCTGACTTATTAGGCAGCTACCGTTTAGTACAAGCGCTCAAATGATGTTCTGTAGACATATTTGAATAACAAAGGCTGGTTCACATCTTGGAAAGAAAAGCATTTGAAACACTTACGTTGTAACCAGGTTTTGGGGGAGAGGGGAAAAAATCAAGCTGCAAATCCAGAACATTTTGCTGCGGATTTTCAATTTTGTACCATGTTTCCCCGAAAATAAGACCCTGTCTTATATTTTTTTTTGAACCCTGAAATAAGAGCTTGGCCTTATTGCCATGCTCTCAAAAGCCCGATCGGGGTTATTATCAGGGGATGTCTTATTTTGGGGGAAACAGGGTAGTATTTATTTTCAAGGCTTGTATTATTAACCACTGCACTGACTTCCTTTAAGGAAAAGACTCAGGATGACTTTTATCCTAAGTGACAATACAAAACGCATCAAGTGACATTTTAGCACACTTCACAGAAATGATCAAGGACGAAAAATAACAAAGCAGAAGAATTAACACCAGGAGGAATGGCAAAAATATTTTATTGTCTAGTTCTCAAACCACACAGGGAGGAATCTAAAGGAAGGCCACAAAACTACCATAAATTGTTCAATCCCACAATGAAGCCACACAACTCTCTTTTGCCCTTACGCCCAAGTTAAAATGTACTGAATACCTTTTGGGAATCAGGAAAAAAAAAACCAGAAGTCAAATGGCATCTTTAGGAAAAACACAGGAAAACCCCCAAATCCCAAATTCCTTTTTGCCATTTCAGCTTCTTTGGGAAGATGCTAACGTCAAAATGACACGTCATCAAACATCAACCAGGAGTGGAATCATCATCAGAAGTCATCTTTGCAAAGGGACAATATTGCAACTGGGAGTCGGGAGGAAAAAGAGAAAAAGCAAATTAAACCTTCGGTAAGCATCAGATTAAAGTTAGGAGGCGTTTTAAGGGAAGGTTAAGGGACACGGTGGCTCAGTAGCTAAGATGCTGAGCTTGTCAATCGAAAGGTCGGCAGTTCAGTGGTTCGAATCCCTCGTGCCATGTAATGGGGTGAGCTCCCATTCCTTGTGCCAGCTTCTGCCAACCTAGCAGTTCGAAAGCAGGTAAAAAATGCAAGTAGAAAAATAGGGACCACCTTTGGTGGGAA
>JANHFM010031839.1:0-10575 GCA_032468115.1 Grayia smithii
TATAAAATTTGGACTAAATTATACACTTGGATAGATAGAAGACGGCGCGTCGAGGAAATTAAGCAGTAAATAACTAACAATATTCTTAACTTTTCTTCTTTTTTTCTTTTTTGGGTTATAGTGATAAGAATCTTTGTAATTTGTATAGAATGTAAATAAGTGGAACATACTCACCGCAGACGTATGTCCCCGTCAACTTTGTGCTTATATATTTGTTAGACATGTATGTATTGTTTTTTAATGGTGTAAATAATAAAAAAACTTTTTAAAAATAAAAAAACTTTTAAAAAAGTTTATTTCTCCTGTTAAGAAATTATTCTAGGACTACCTATCCACTAACTACATAGCAGAAGTAGAAGAAAGACACACAAACACACATAGCGGTAACTTAATCAGTATTTACAACTTTAATTCACATTGTAACGAACATTTTGCAAAGCAAATGTTTGCCATTCTGGTTAGAATAAGAGACAGCGGTGCAACTGTTGCCCCAATTCAGCAGGCCATTCCCACACAGTGGGAATGTGGTTTGAGCAAAAGGGCTGACTCAGTTAACTCCTTCCTCCAAAATTTTCTTGCACTCAGGACTCAGAAATGGTCAAACGCATGGAGAGGATGTCCACATTGTGTTGCTTCAGCATTGCTAAACACTTTGGTTTGCAGAGCTCAGTGCAACATCAAAAGGCATATGCCCAATGCATGGCTTCTTCAACTGTGCTAACATGTTTTCCCAGTTACTGGAAGCCATGAAGTTAGTGGGCATCATAGCACATGGTGGCCTTTTCATTTTTTGCACAGGAATTGTCTTTATACTCTGGTTGAAGCATCATGCATTTGTTTTGCTTCCCAGGCCTTCTCTGTGTGCTCCAAATAATTTAAATATAGCCTTTGCAATACTGGCAGGTACAAAGTTAATATCCCTTCAGCAGGTGGGGAGGAATAGGTGGGACCGTCCAACCTCATCACACTAAATCTTGCTGATGTTTGGAAAGAACAATGAAATGTAGTGGCAGATTGATAAATTGGGCCATGCAGCAAGAATGCAGCAGGAATGTGCAAAACCTACTATTCTGCAGCAGCTTCTAAACTATACCACAAATGACTTTCTGTTCTGTAAATCTATGAGACTGCCCTAGAATGGCCAGACTGACATAGTCAGGAAGAAAACAGAGAACTCCAGTGTTCTCTGCAACATTCCAGTGGCAGAATATTAGGTTTTGCACACAATAAAATGCAGATAGAGCCACAATAAACACCAAGGACTTTTAGGAGAAATAGGCTTCACTGCATAAATAATAGGTACCCATTTTTAATAGGCATTCCCATGCCTCAAGAATACAATTAATTGATCAGAGGCACATCTGAGAGTTTGGATTCAGGACAAGTAAAGGGGCTAGCTAATCTTAACTAATCTTTCTTAGTGAAAAGAAAGGAATCTAAACTGAGTTAGAATATTATGAAAGAACGTGTATTTATGTACATGAAAGGGGTCTCACCATGGGAGAAAACACATAAGATTTGAAAGAAATTCTTATAGTTACTGTTGTGCAGTGACTATAAACAAAGGGAGCAAGTATCCTAAATGATATTGTCCTGTCTTCATATAAAAACAAAAATGAAATATGCTGGCTGATGATTTCTGGGATTTGACACAGAAACCATGAAGAATGCCCAGATTGGGGAAAGCTGTGTTAGCCAGGAATGCTGGAAACTCTAGATCAACTCATTTGGATGTTGGTGGAAAGGAATTATATAGAAATGGACTAACCAGGAAAAAATGGACTAAGATTTCAATACTCCTCCAAATGGCTACCCAACTACCATATCTGTAGTTTAACCAAGGCATCTCCCTATGAACGTTTTTCAAGCCTGTTTAAATTCTGCCTCTGCTCATCTGAAATGCCAGTTCTTGGCAGGTTGTTTTTGTTCCTTGGGAAATGGGCAGGGTGATTTCTTTACAGTGGGTTAATGGAGTTAACATGTGAACTCAACCTCTGCCATTAGTAAAGAATTCACAATCTGATTTAAATGCTTTACCTTTTCAAATATTGAGATTTCATATTACTATGAGGGCAGTTTATACTGAAAGTTATAATATGATGGTGAAAGGTTAACTCTCATTAGAATAGTGTGGAATGCACAAGAGAAATTTCAATCCAGTAGAGAAATCATTAAAAAAAATCCCTTTGAAAATCAAAATTATACTCAATTGAGAAGAATTACTTTTGTCACCCATTTTTTTTCCTGGAAGAACATAGAAAATCTGTACTTTCACTTGCATATTAAATGCCCACAGTTTGATCTCTATATCTTCAGATATTGGACTTCTTATCATTCTGTGCTGTGGAGCACCAAAGACAATGTACCTTCTCTTTTATTCCTCATCTCATATTTAAAAGAGTCTTTCTGGCCTCATCTACTTTTCCTATGTATTAATTGCACTTACAGCTTTATTTGGGAATCTTTATGGGCTTTCAAGCAGCTTCTCTGGATTCTGATCAAGATCTACTTAGTGTAAGGATCTTTAGCAGCACCAAATATCTTCGGACTTTCAATATGTATATCCATCTTAGGCCTCAGGGTTTCCTTAAGACATAAAGCATCACCTGGAAGTTATGAAGAATGGAACTAAAACTGAGCTCCTGGCAGTTAAGGAAAAGAGAGTTTCGCTTAGTTGTTTGCAAAACCCTGGAGGCAATCTGCCAACCCACGCCCTCTGAAAAGTTTGATTTCAGAGAGGGGAAATCTGTCAAATTATGCATATAGTGCTTACACCAGCTTTGTGCACTTGCATTTGTAATCATCGGCTACTTCCTGAACCACATAGGAAGTGAGGAGGACAAGGTGATTCTCAGTATCTGGGTTGAGTGGAGAAAAGAATTAAAAATCACAATGCTTCCTACCATGCAGAATAACTAATAAAAAAAAAAACACTGGCAAATACTAACAGAGGCTGGAGTTTCAGGACAGTAGGAGTCCCCCTACAAGTTCTGTAAAAAGGGAGTTAGCAGGCCCACAGAGAAAGGCTTCTTTCAGTTAGTCCTCCAAGGTTCTTCTCAAGTGCTAGGCTGTGTTGGTTGCGGTGGGATGTATGGTGGGGGAGCTGCAGAAGAAAGAAACTGACCATTAGAATAAGTTTAGCAGCACCTTGCCAATCTTTGCTGGTCTCGAAAAAATAAATCAAGGTTAGACTTTAGTACTTGGATAGGAAACTAGTAGGAAGGTTTAAGTTAGTAAATTGTCATACAATAAGTTGAACTTGAAGCAGATTTTTACAGAAATGCCAAATGTGAAACTGGGTCTAATTCAAGGTTAGATGTTCTCCACATATATGAGGATTATAAAGTTACCATACTCTGGCCTGCAAAAATCCAGATAACTGCTAGGTGATAGCAAAGGGAATTCTTTGTTGTCATCTAATGATCATCACCTTTGCAGCCCTGATATAGAAGTCCTATGGAAATGTCATATTTCTATATATTTTATTGTTACATTGCTACATTTCAGGTTACTGTAGTATTTAGGGGGATAAGCCTCTTATTTTGCCTTGCTTTACTCATGGCCATTTGGGTTTTATAGGACAAACCTACCTCCATGTTTTTCTTTGCTCTTGTTCCTCTAACCTTAATGTTCCTTTCCTGCTGTTCCATGTTATTTCAATACATCCTCAGTTTTAATCAATCTTTGCCCCACCAATTAAGAGATGAAGAGATTAAATCTCTCACATGAAACTCAAAGCTTACCCTTGTCTAATCAGAAGCAAGCATTAATAGAATTTCTCCTATCTACACTTACCAAGATTTGTTCAGGGCCTATGACTCAATGAATGATTGTGGATCATTTGTGTGTGACATTTTCTTAACAATGTCTCTGGAGAACTGCAGCTCTTATAATTCTTTGCCCATGCTTGAATGACATTTTGAGAGTTCATACTGAATATGTCTGCACCATACCTGCACAGGAAGTAAGTCCAGCTTATCATTACTTTACATTCTTTTCTTACCTGAAGGATTGTAGTATGGTGGCCCAGGTGGGTATAGAGGATACTGTGCTGGAACTGTAGGTGGATAGGGAAACACAGGGGCATATCCAGGATGAAATGCTGGCCCTGCTTTTGGATCCATGGGATAAGGGTCTGGTGGCTGATCAGGATAACCAGAAAGTGGAATCTCCTGACCTGGATTTGACAAACTTTTGTTAAGTGCATGGTCTGCGTTGATAATAAATCTGTGGAGCAATCTGGATTTGAAGGAGAAGAGGCAGCTTGAAGCATGCATGGACACTTGGCATCACATCTGTTGGAAGCCACATTTTTTCCCAGCCTTATAACACAATTCCAGGAAAAGACATGTTTGATTTCAGGGGATGCCAGTAGGTATAATCTGCTCTCTGGTGTGCATCACCTTTCCTCCTTTGAATCCAGATCACCACAAACATTACTGATAATTCTCCATGTTATAAGGCAGTCTCCTCCTAATTTAGTACTTTACTACTAGTTTGTAGTAGAGATGTGTTGGACTGCAGCTGCAATTATTTCTCTGGCAGCCTGGAAAAGATTCTCCCATCAGAATGCTCCTCTAAGCAGCCTAAGACTAATTGCAAATATGGTCTTATATCTATGGGAAAGAAGATTTTGGTATAAAGCCCAATGTAGCTAGCAAAATCAAGAAAACAAGAATGACATATATTTCAGTAAAACAATGCTACTATGAAGTAAAATATGGAGCTCTAGAATTGTAATAGGAAATTCCCAGTTTCCTTTGTAGCAAGAATTAATTAAAACAGATGTCTCCCACCTTGAGTTGAATTGCTATTTATGATGTTATCAGTCAACTGACTCTCCTTCCAGCATTCCCAGTTTCCTCCCAATCTCTCCCAGTAGGTCACAACAGAAGGGCATTTTTTACCTTGATAAGGAGTCTGCATGTGATGCCGTCGCTGGTACAAGTAGCAGCAGGAGCACAGGAAGCAGCAGACAATGGTAGCAACAATGGCCACAAAGAGAATCACAGCTGAAGCAATGCCAGCAATGGTCCTCGGACTGCAGAGCACAGACAAAGATAAATTATGTTCATGCTACAGAATCTGCTACTGAAACAGATACTAATGACTCCTCTACAAGACAGGGATGGGTGAATTCTCAAAAATCCAGTGACTTCTACTGCCTACTTTCACAAGATATCTTTCGGTCCAGTTAAAAAACAATGAAAAAAACCCTCAAATATAGCGAAGATATTTTAAAAACAGCAGATGACCAAGGAATATCCTCCTGATTTATGTAATATTTTAAAAGAAATATGTAGTACCAATAGCACTCAGATATTATTTGAAGAAGGCTTCTTCCTTTCTTGAGACCTTGGATGGATCGGGGTGTCATGACACTGTCAAATGGACAGTCCAGGAAATGATGCACAAAAGAACCAGTGTCTGGGCTGATTCTCACATTGCTATGATCAAGGTGGATTTTTAAAGCAAAGATGGACTTTAGCAAAGCTGCTTTAAAAAATGCACTATTTCCCCAGTCCGTCCATGGCCTGTTTGGACCTATAGGGATGGAAGAAGAGGAAAGATGAGGAGAATCTTGTTGGTAGTATTTATTTGACCATGAATCCCTCAAACAATATCCCCCCTTCAAAATTCACTTAGAGGTATTCCTAAACACATTTGTGCATTCCTATTGAACACTAGATTTAATTAAGATTCAAACAAATGGGCTTATCTTAACAATAATTTTAAAAAACTATTTAAAATAGTTTCAAATCCCACAGTTACAAATATAAGAATCTCCATTTCATTCTCCAGTAACCATTGAAGGAATAGATCAAATTATTTCAATATTTCAATGCTGTACGTACAATACTATACTTAAATTCAATACTTCAATATTTTCAATACTCTTGCTATTATCATTATGGTTGAAAATGAAAATAAAAATCACAACTTCATTCAAAAGGATATCAACAAGACAGTTGGCCAATCTAAGTAGAAAACTCTTGAGAGCAGAAGAAAAATCTTGCTCCAGCACTTTTGGAACAGGACACTTTAATTAAACTTAAAAAAAAATATTTTCAGGATTATGGAGCTCTGTAAGGCCTGGTCTCATTTGAGAATGATATCCAATATCTACCATTTATTCTTGAACAAGACTTTTCTAACTGTACTTTGGATCTAGTTAGAGGAAATGTGTGAAGGTATATCAGGTATGTGTTAGAAACTCTTCCTACTCGGCATTCCTAAAAAGGCTTGAAAAGTTTAGGCAAGTAGGTCTACGTATCAAAAATTATCTATTAGAAGTTCTCTTAACAACACCCAATGACCTTTATATACATTTGTCTACAGTTTAATTCTTGGTCTCATGTTTAAAAACAGTTAAAACTCAGAAGCCACATGGTTACTTGCATTTGAAAGTTTTGCTGTTCTCTGATAATGAGAATTAGAGATTTCAACCTCTCCATTCTTATAAAATGTGCAACTAATGTCTCAGTTCTCAACCTAACCCAATTAGCATATGGGTTCTGGCTTAGCAAGTTATGTGAACCAAGTTTTATGGCTTATAAACCATGGGTTATGGCAAGAGTTCATAATCAAGGCTCAACTACCATGTGTGGCTCATGAAAACTTGATGGGTGCTGACTCCATCATTCAGACTTAACTGCAAAGGAAACTGGCTTTGATTAGGGCAAGGAAGAAAGGAGAACTCATTCCTTCCCCCATGGCCTTTCTTTCCAACCATAATTACCATTACTGTGGTGGCAGTGGAGCAGTGGTTAGAGTGCAGTACTGCAGGCTACTTCTGCTGCCTGCCAGCTGCCTGCAGTACTGCTGCCTGAGAGATTTCAAATCTCACCAGCTCAAGGTTGACTCATCCTTCCATCCTTCCAAGGTGGGTAAAATGATGACCCAAATTGTTGGGGGAAATATGCTGACTCTGTAAACTGCTTAGAGGGGAAGGTAAAGCACTGTGAAGCCGTATATAAGTCTAAGCGCTATTGCTATTACTACAGCTACTTAGGAAGTATCTCTTCCCCACTCCATTCTACTCTGATCAAACTGAACCCCTAGCTATATCTCAGTCATAAGAACAAGTATATCTATCTATCTATCTATCTATCTATCTATCTATCTATCTATCTATCTATCTGGTTGCTTATATCCCTCCGCCCTGTTTCTTTTGGCACTTTAGAAGTAACTCTAAGTCTTCAGTCACAATCTTGATTTTTTCAACCACCTTCTGTGGCTATTACATATTTTTACCCAAAGGCCATGCAGTGCTTCTGCTGACGTTCAGTGAGAAGGTTCCTGATATCAAAGCAGCAGAAGCGATGGTAGCAGTCACCACAGCAGAAAGAAGGGAAGTTGCAGTCTATGCCACGGTGCCAGGAGCCATTTCTGTCTATGTACCACTTGCAGTCTTCATCAGCTGAGACTGGAAGGAGAAAGAAGACACTCCTTTTATCAGTTCCGTAGAAAACAGAAAGCAGTGAGAAATCCTCTTAAGACACAGGTGTTAAACTCAACTTCATGGAAGGCCACATTCAGGATTGTGTTTGACCTTGGGACAGGGGTGGTTCTGGCCAGGGTGGGCATGGCCAGCTCGACATCACTCCTGTCAGGGGCACCTGCGGTGGCCCGAGAGCTCTGCCAGCAAAAACAGTCGTGGGCCCTCCCAAGCTCCGTTTTTACTGGCAGAGGGTTGCAGGGAGCCATGGCAGCCGAAAATGGAGCTTGGGAGCCTGTTTTTGCTGGCAGAAGAACCGCGGGCCAGTCCTTCATTGTTTCCAGGGTGGCCCCATGGACCAGATCTATGTACCCTGTGGGCTGAATCCAGCCCCCAGGCCTTAACTTTGACACCCTTGCTCTAAGAACATTGTACAGGGAACACCCTGAAATTTCCTACACATCAGCCTCTAGGAATACCTCAGGGACCATAGTCAAAGGCCTTCCAGAATTTTGCAAGCTATCATTACATGGTCTTTCACAATAGCAGGGGCATCCCAAAATTTAAAATTAAACTTGAAAAATGTTTGTGAGATCATTAGATCTTACAAAATCATGCAAGATGTTCTCTGACATTAGATAAGAATGCCAAAATCTCCTTAACTTCTTGTAAGATTTTGGTTTTCTTGAAATCTCACATAATTTGCGTACTGAACTGTAAGTTTTTCCAATTCTTTTTTAAAAAATATTCTATTCAATTAATTTAATTTATTTAATTACACTATTTATGGCTTTCTCATACGTTATACCATTCACAATCCTACATCGCTGCCACTGACGATAAACATCATTCTCTCTCTCTCTCTCTCTCTCTCTTTTTAAATATGAAAGCAATAATGCAGAAGTTGGCAACATAATGAAAATGGATATTTTCTTTGGCAGTTGTAAGACTCTCAGACTTAATATTTTTCAGATCTTTTTAAACAAAAATAAAAGTTTAGTAGGAAGCATCTATGTAACAAAGTAAAGTGCCAGCTTCTAGAAATATCAGAATGCCTCAGAATAACAGAAAATATAACATGTATTTATACAATTTAAATATACTAGGAGGACATACAGGTAGTCCTCGACTTACAACCACAATTGAGCCCAAAATTTCTGTTGTTAAGTGAGACATTTGTTAAGTGAATTTTACCCCATTTTAGAACTTAACTTGCCACAGTTGTTAAGTGAATTATTGTAGTTGATGTTAGTAACTCAGTTGTTAAGTGAATCTGGCTTCCTCATTGACTTTGCTTGCAAGAAGACTGCAAAAAGTGATCACATGACCCTTTAGACACAGCAACAGTCATCAATATGAACCAGTTGTCAAGTATCTGAATTTTGATCACATAATTATGGGGATGCTGCAAAGGTAACTGAAAAACAGTCGTAAGTTGTATTTTTCAGTGCTGTTGTAACTTTGAACTGTCACTAAACAAACAGCTGTAAGTGGAGGGCTACCTATAGTTCATTATTTTCTGGGAATTTGCCTTCTACAAAACAAAAGGAAATGAAAAGCTGGTATAAGAGACAATATCTTCTGGGGGCTGATCCACATCATTTTGTCTTCAAGGAAAAGGTTATTGGCCATGATCATCACAGCAACCATGTTCTATAAAAATTACAGTATAAACAGAAACAGAAACGCTGCTTAAATTCGTAGATTATTGCCCCAATGCATTGTTTCTTTTAATAAAATTAAAACAGATTGTGAACTACATGCAACATATGGCATATTCAAATATAAGATACATGTTCTTGATCATTGTCGTAACAGGTAAGTGAATATGTAAATTGTCATCACTATTTAAAGTTGCATTATTTGTTACTTTAAAAAAACTATAGACAAAATGAATTGCATGAAACCTTGTATCATTAAAATAAAGGGGGATACTTACTCAGCTTGCTGTATTTCTTAGAAATACTGTTGACTATGCATTTATAAATACTGTCAATAATATATATATATATGTTGATCATGTTATGTTCATTCAGTTATTATAAATTTAGCCAAGCAGAGAAAGATAAAGCTGAAACTCTTGTACTCTCTGGCATGCTTAAGTTTGGTCACGGCTATGGTTTTTTATTACCACCCAGAATATCAAATGAGTTCATTCCTACGATTCAATCCCCTTCATTTAAACATGTGACCTCCATATATAGAACATGACCAGCTGTCTTCAGATGACTGGAAGTGCTTACCCTGCGCTCTAAACATTGCAACCATTTTATTAATTACAGTTACATTATGCCTCTTTTCCAAACGTTCAAGGGATGTATACAATTCTGATCCTTCACTCATGTCTTTGACAAGAGAGTGAGATCTACTGCTTTATTATGCTTGTCATATTTTATTTTTTATTGATAAAATTATAGTTTCTTTGAGTGTTGTGAGCTGCCCAGAGTTATTGAGGGTTGGGCAGCATAGAAGATTCATACGTTATTATTATTGCTATGGTTGCCCACAGTCAGCCAGCTGTTTAGACTGGATTTGGCATTTTCATCCGCCCAAGGACCTGAGATAGGCAGATGTTATTATTTGATGACTTTAATGTTATTGCAAGATGTACTGTATTTTTTGCACTATAAGATCTTCCTAGCTTTTGGGGAGGAAAACAAGAAAAAAAAATCTGCTTCTGCCTCCCAGTATCCATCGGTTTGCAGCCAACAGCAAACAGCCTAGTCAGCTTCAGCTTGTTATTGCAGCCTGATTTAGCATGAGCAGCTGATTGGCGGTTGGATCGGCCTCCCAGAATACCACAGATCAGCTGTTCCAAGCTGCGGGGATCACTGCTGCCTATCAACACCTCCACGCATCCCGTTTTCGACCTCTGCACATCCCATTCCAGCCTCCTCACACCTCCATATATCCCATTTTCAGCCTGTTCCAGGCAGTGGCAATTGCCACCGCCTATCGCTGGGGATTGCCAGTGGCACTGATCACTGGTACTGGTGGCAATTGGCAGCAATAGGTGGCAGCAGTGATCCCTGCCACCTGGAATGGGCCAAAAATGGGGCACATGGAGGCCAAAAATGGGGCATGCAGAGGCCGAAAATGGGGTGCGCGGAGACCAAAAATGGCCAAAGGGTAGGGGG
>JANHFM010031869.1:0-10573 GCA_032468115.1 Grayia smithii
GTAGCCAGTGCAGCTCGCGCAGGAGAGGTGTCACACGGGAGTAACGGGAAGCCCCCGTAACTACCCGCGCGGCCGCAACAATGGTTGCAGCATCCCCATTGTCATGTAATCAAAATTCAGATACTTGGCAACTGGTTCATATTTATGACAGTTGCAGTGTCCTGGGGTCATGTGACCATCTTTTGCAACCTTCTGACAAGCAAAGTCAATGGGAAAGCTAGTTTCATTTAACAACTATATTACTAATTTAACTGGCAAGAGAGGTTGTAAAATAGAGCAAAACTCAATTACTGACTTGCTTAGTAATAGAAATCAGTTATGGTCATAAGTCAAGGAATTCCTGTAGATGTATTTGAAACAGTGATTTAAAAAGTACCATGTAGCAATAGCAATAAGACTTATATGTTTATTGCATTTAGTGCATTTAAATGCATACGGCTTCATAGTGCTTTATAGCTCTCACTAAGCAGTTTATAGAGTCAGCATATTGCCTCCAACAATCTGGGTCCTCATTTTATCCACCTCAGAAGGATGGGATGATGAGTCAACCTTGAGCCTGGTAGATTTGAACAAATTGCAGTCAGCCAGCAGTTAGCAGAAATACCCTGCAGTCCTGCACTTTGACCACTGTGCCACCAAGGTTGCACTTTAGGGACTTTTCCCACGAAAAGAAATATAAGAATATAATTAGGATGGCATTAAGGTTCTGTTACTGTTCCACATCTCGATGATGTATTATATTCTATTCTGTCTTCTTTCCAGTTTTACCTGAATAATATCTGAAGTTAATTTTCTGGAAGCTTCAGGCAAAGTTTGCCACAATTTCAAGTTAATGTATTTCCTTTTCCCCGCTTCTTGTAAAGTACCAAGAAACTGTTTGTAGACAATCATTAGTTAAGTTACATTTCAATAAATAATCCAATATGATTGAGAAGTCATACCAAATTTCCTTTTCCAACTCACATTTCCAGTTAGTTACCAATTGGAAAAACTAAAATAATGAAACTGCAAAAACTGAACAAACTATGACTATTACTAAAAAGGAACAAATAGCAGACGATATCTTGATGCTGGTTTATGAATTAGATATTTCAGAACTCCAAATTTAAGAGACAAAATGAAAGAAGATTCTGTACACAAAATTTCACTGTACCTACAAATGCCAACGAGTAGAGTAAGCCAGAACAAATAATATTAACATTAGTGTTAAAGTAAAAAAATACTTTTTTTTGACAAAATACTGCATGGTGCTCTAGTCTGTATTAAGCATTATAAATTAAGGACCTTCTTACAGGCAAGGACTAAACCAGAGGTCTTCAAACTTGGCAGTTTTAAGACTTGTGGACTTCAACTCCCAGAATTCTCCAGCCAGCCACTGAAGTGTCTTGAGAACTTGAACAAGCTAATTATCAAGTCAGATCCTGTTCCAGACAAATGCTAGGTGACAGTTACCTAGCATTTGGAATAGCCTGGTCTAGAAGTTATGGGTAGTCTTCAACTTATGACCACAATTCAGTCCAAGATTTCTGTTGCTAAGCAAGACAGTTGTTAAGTGGGTTTGCACCATTTTACGACCTTTCTGTTGTTAAGTGAATCACTGCTGCTGTTAAGTCAAAAACATGGTTGTTAAGTGAATCTGATATCCCCATTTATTTTGCTAGTCAGAAGGTCACAAAACATGATTGCATGATACTGGGACACTGCAGCCATCATAAATATGAGTCAGTTGTCAAGCATCTGAATTTTATTCACCTGACCGTAGGGATGCTGCAATGATTATATGAAAACAGTCATAAGTCACTTTTTCCCCCAATGCCACTGCTGTAAGTCAAGGATTACCTGTAATCATTGTTGGCAATTCTCATCTTTCTCTTCCCCTTGAATCTCTGCTTCTTCTAACCTAATGTTTTTATTTTGATGCAATGTGAAGGGTGACAGTTTTATTTCTGCTAAACAGCACCCTTTTTGTCAAGTTCTTTGTTTCTTTAAAGAAGTTTATAATAAAGAAAAATTGTGTTAACTATACGTTCTTAAAACGTGTAGGTAACCTGTTTTTTTTATATGCCAACTTTTCTTTTTATATGCCAACTTTTATTAAATATAGTTGATCCAGACTGTTTGTTTAAAGATTTATTTGCTGTTTTCTCTTTAGGTAGGTACAACAGCTAATGGAAAACAAGGAGGGAGTTAATTTGACCTGTTCCTTAGGAATAGAACATTGGCAATATTTATTTTGTCCAAAACAGGTCAGATGCCAAATTCACCTGTCCTCGACTCCAATTTTCTTTGTAAGAGATGATTCAGCATACCCAGAATGAGATTGTTTATTAGTATATTGGCTATTTCTCAGAAAATAAGCTTCTCTGGTCAGAGAAAAAGTACACATATTGAGATGTTGCCAATTAGGTTTAGATAACCTGGTCACAATGACATTTTTATTATCAGTGTGTTACTCATTTACGAAAATGGGATTGCATATTTGTCCAAAAGTGGCCCTTTATAAATCCGTAGCTTAGATTCCTGACAAAGGTTTGGGACTGACCAAGGCCTGAGACTGACTTCTTGAGGTAAGCTTATAATATATATTATAAATAAAAAATTGTTAACAGAATTATAAATGTAAGAAATAAGGCAAAAGGATAGTGTTGCTTAAATCTAAGGTTATTTCATAAATGCTTATCTGCAAGTGAAACTAACCCAGTTCCATAAACTCCCAACAATTACTTTTCCTAACAGATTTTTTCCACTAATCTACAGCTCACTTTTACCTGTATTGAGATGCCTTACTGCATCTCTTTGTGGGGTGATGCACAAAAGCTCAAAGTGCTGTTGATTGAATTGTTTTTGGAATTATTGGTTAGCTTCAATAGTTATTTGCTGAATTTTACAGATCATACCTTTGCTTGAAGACTTTGTATGCATTATTTTAGATCATGGTTTCTTGATCTTAGAAAATCATCAGACGTTGGGTGAGATGACTTAACGTATGAGTCCAACTTCCTTCAATACAGGATTCAGATCAAAGCATCTTTAACAAATGCTTATCCAGAATCTGCTCAAACATTTCTAAATAAGCCAGCCATTCCCCTTGTGAACTGCTTCCATTCTTCCCATTTTCAACAAGAATTTCATTTCTTTCAACTTAAAAACTATTATTCCATAATTTTTACCTGGGGAAAAGAAAAGATTCTTGCTTTGTCCTTTCTTAGTCATTTTTCCTGAAGGCAATATACCTAATTTCCAATTCCTTCAATGCTTTCTCACAAGGCAAATATAATTCAGACTATCTAATATCCATTGCATTGTAACAATCTAGTAAATATTCAGTCTTTGAAGAAAGGGATAACATCTGCCTGCCTGCCTGCCTGCCTGTCTGTCTGTCTGTCTCATCTGATATTTTATCACTTCATCCAATTTTTCAAACTAATGAGTAGAATATTAACAAGTTTCTTTAGTTCACCAAAACACTCTCTCTGTACAGTTCTCCCAAACTGGAATATTTCTCTTGCTTCAGGTAACCTCTAATTGTTAAAAAATATTATGAATTTAGAGATGCCTTGTTCGTATAGCTATAACTAAGGCAGCTATGATTGCCAAATTCATAGTTTAAAGTTAGACTTCAGCTGGTTTTATGACATTGCAATATTATACAGAATGGAGACCCTTTAAAAGAAAAAGAAGTAGTTCCTTAAGACACTCTTTTTAAAGAATGCTGATTTTTGTAGAAATTTTAAAAGCACCAATTATTTAATTTTATTTCTGTCCAGTACACTAATTCCACAAGTTTATAAAGTTACTTGTGTGAATACTATATCATTTTTGGCCTCAGAAATTTGTTTTATTCATTCTGCTGTTTTGACAATTGGTACATGTACAAGAAAAAGATAAATTTCCCTGAAGATTTGGATGGGGAATATTGTAAAAAAAAAGAACTAGGAATGTTTTTACAAAATTCCCTTAAAAATGTATCTGAGTTACTCATACAATACATATGATTTTGTTTTGTTTTTCAAGAATGTTCTCTGGCTTTAATTTTTATAGCAGGAGATAGGCAAATATGCTGCTGATATGTGTATCTATTAGCTACATATATATAATACTAATCCATCATTGGCTAATACTAATTGGAATTGTCACTGTTCTGGTTTAAAATAAACCTCATTTGGTTAAGTAACTGAGGAATTATAATTGGCTTGTTCATTGATTTACTATAATTTGTTTTAAATCAGGTATAGCAATATATCCAAAGGAAATGAAATTGAATGATAAATCATGTAAGTCCAAGGATTTGCTCAGGTTCAGAAATTCTTATCCATGGCATGCCAAAGTTTGACTTACTATTACCATACTTTTCAGAGTATAAGACACTCTAGAGGATAAGACGTACATTAGTTTTTGGGGAGGAAAACAAGAAAAAAAGTCTGCCTCTACCTACCAGCATCCATCGGTATTCATCTAGTTAGTATCCTTGCAGCAAACAGGAAACAGCCTGGTCAGCTTCAGCACATTATTGCAGCCTGATTCAGCATGAGCAGCTGATTGGCGGCTGGATTGGCCTCCTGGAATACCACCAATCAGCTATTCCAGGCTGCGGGGATCGTCACAGCCCATTGCTGCCTCTGCGCATTGCGTTTTTGGCCTCCTTGCGTCACATTTTTGGCCTCTGCATGTTGCGTTTCTGGCCACTGCACATTTTACACTTATTCCAGGCTGCTGGGATCATTTCAACACATCACCGCTGATTGCCGCATCCATATGTCGCGTTTCCGCCTCTGCACATTGCATTTTCGGCCTCTGCACGCCACATTTTTGGCCTCTGAACATCACATTTTTGGCCCATTCCAGGTGGCCCATTCCACCTCCTGAAACCGGCTGAAAACATGACATGCAGAGGCCAAAACTGGGGCATTCAGAGGCCAAAAATGCGATGCACGAAGACTGAAAAGGCGACTCATGGAGGCAGCGATCGATGGCAATGTGCTGTGGTGATCCCTGCAGCCTGGAATGGGTCTAAAATGGAGCATGTGGAGCAGTTGTAGGTTTCATATTTTTTTCTACTGGTTCTATGGGTGTGGCTTGGTGGACGTGGCATGGCTTGGTGGGCGTGGCTTGGTGGGTGTAGCAGGGGAAAGATACTGCAAAATCTCCATTCCCACCATACTCCAGGGGAAGATTAGTGCAAAATTCCCATTTCTTGGGATTTGGGAGGCAGAGAATTGATAAGAGCAGGGCCAGTCAGAATTTTTACTACTGGTTCTCTGAATTACTCAAAATTTCCACTACCAGTTCTCCAGAACTGGTCAGAACCTGCTGAAACCCTCTAATGTGGAGGCCAAAACTGTGATACCAAAAGGTGGAGGGCATTGGATGGGCAGGGCTTTGGCAACATTTGCTGTATAAGATGCACAGACATTTCCACCCACTTTTTGGGTGGGGGGGAGTGTGTCTTATACTATGAAAAATGCAATACATTTTAATATAAGGCCTAGTAATCCAAAGTATGTTCTCTACCACAGATGGTGGTCCCCTTCACACGAGCAATTGTAAGGGCACTTTCTTGGTCTTTGGATTGTCAAGCAAATCTAAGGGAAAGGTCTTTAATCCACTTCAAAAGTAGTGCTAGCCCTTCTTGAGAACACAACATCCGTTCATTTAGATTGTCAGTCAATTATTTTTGCTCTTTCAGTGAGCTTATTTGAAAGTACAGTAAAGCTTTACTTCCTTCTCATCCTCCCTGGGCAATCTGTTCTTGATGGCAGGAACTCCTGTCTCCTCCTGCCTTCAAAATAATTTCCTTCACTTTCCTGCAGAGCTATGGTTCCAACTTTTGAAGTAGGGAATCTCTGTAAAAGGTACTGTTGAAGGCTGTTTGTTCACCACCATCCATACCTTCTTACCAACTATTTGCATATTTCACCAACTAGCTAGACAAATACTTGCAACACATGCTAAAAATGTGGATGACTGAGCAATCTATTTCATTCTCTTTGATGTAAAAAACATGTTGATATAAGGGAATTCTTATTATTCCTGGGTCACCAGTAGCTAGGACACTGAGTGAATGACATCTTTTACATTCTCAAAATTGATTAGTTGGATATACTGAGTGATTCATGTTCTGTGAGCATGCCACAGATAGAGAAATAAAAACATTTGATGGTCGGTTTTGAACTGGACTAGAAACGTAGAAATCCCATAGAAACGTTTTTAAAATTGTGTCTTAAGGCATTGAATATATTTGCAAATGTATTTACTCCACTATTCTGATTTAATGTGGCCTATACTAGGGCATATTCAGGCATTTAAAACTCACCATGTGAGCAGTAAAAAGTTCTGTTGGTGACATTTAATCTCAAAAACATCCCAGTGTTCACAGAAGTAGCAAATTGTTTTGGCAAAAGCTTCCAACTAAACCATACCAAGTATACTATACACTGGGAGATATGTTCCACTGTTTGTAGTTTATTGCTTAAATATTTTTACAAAATACTTTTGATTTCAAGATGAGTTTTTACTTATACTTTTAAGTCACTATACACAATCTTACTCTTAGTCTAGTCTTACAGTAATATCCTTAAACCATTTGTTTGACTTTTTATTAGAATATTTTTGTCTAAAACTTTCAGTGGGTTATTGGTTAGAAAGTTCTTAATAAGATCTATTACTTATTACTATTAATAAGTACCATGAAGGTTTCAGAAAAGGACAAATATTAAATATTTCATTCAAAAGCAATATTTATTTATTTGAATCTATTAGCTACTCAACTCCAACAGACTCTGGAAAACTGGATAAAATTTTAAAGCAGAAACATCAAATCAGATGGATAGCCTAGACTAAAAAATGTTATAAACAGCAAAATCAAAAAAAAGGAAAAGAGGGGCCAACATATCCAGAAGTAATAAAATATAAGGACATTCCCTATAATGCAATACCCTATTTTCCAGAAAATAAGACCCAACCGGAAAATAAGTCCTAGCATGATTTTTCAGGATGCTCGTAATATAAGCCCTACCCCAAAATAAGCCCCAGTTAAGATTGTCAGCCAGATGGTTGTATTTAGTACCATACTTCCCCCAAAATAAGCCCTAACCAGAAAATAAGCCCTAATGCATCTTTTGGAACAAAATTTAATATAAGTCTTATTTTCAGGGAAACACAGTATACATGTATCTGTATAATTACCTACTTATATAGATGATAAAGAAATAGTTTTTGAAGAAACTGTAAGTAAAGGTAAAGGTTCCCCTGCACATGCATGCTAGTTGTTTCCAACTGTAGAGGCGGTGCTCATCTCCATTTCTACTGCTATCTGAAGACATCTCCATGGTCATGTGGCCAGCATGGCTAAATGCCCAACGCACATGAAGCACTGTTACCTTCCCATCAAAGTTGTGGCCAGCATGGCTAAATGCCCAAGGCACATGGAGCACTGTTACCTTCCCATCAAAGTTGTCCCTATTTTTCTACTTGCATTTTTTATGTGCTTTCAAATTGCTAGGTTGGCAGAAGCTGGAACAAATAAAGGGAGCTCACTCTGTTATGTGGCATTAGGGATTCGAACTATTGAACTGCCTTCTGAGCAGTAAGCTCAGCATCTTAGCCACTGAGCCACTGTGTCCCTTGAAGAACCTATATACTATTCCTAATTCACTCATTTTCTGTTCCAGAAACTATATTTAAACAAGTTAGTGTACTGCCAGAATTATTCCAGTATTATTAAAATGTAAATTACATATAATTATAGAAAATAGTTTATTATTCAAGAAACCGGAGGAGGAGGAAGAGGAGGTGGTGGAGAAGGAGGTGGAGGATGATTAACTACAGATTAAACATAAGAATAGGAGAATGAGGAGACAGAATGACACAGCAGTAGGAAAAGGAGGAGAAGGGGAAGGCAGGGTTTGGAACTACAGACTTATTGGAACAAGAGAAGAATGAGAAGACAGAATGTCCTAAAGATGCTTTTTTGAGAGGCAATTGGATTCCTTGTTTTTCTTTGAAGACGTTTTGCTTCTCATTCAAGAATCTTCTTCAGCTCTGACTGGGAAATGGAATAATTTATATTCCTTGCATATAGATCATTTGCATTTTTTAGAAAGTCGTTTGGCCACATGGGGGTTTGTCTGTGTCCTCAGTGTCACTGAGTAGTGCAAATAGGTGTGGAGCCTTCTTGGAACTGCTACTGGATTGTGCTGTGGAGCTGTGCTTTCTGCAGGATGTTTTCTGGAAAGACAATAGACTCCTTCCAGTCTCCCTTCCTTCATCTTTACAGGCCATGAATAGAGATGCACTATCATCACTTCAGGGATGCATATTATTTTCTTAGTTCAAACTTTCTTTGTAAAATATAATTTTATTGAAAACTTTAAAATCAAAGTAAAAATTAATAGAAAGTAAAATAGAGTAAGGGAAAAAAGAAATAAAAAGAAAGCTAAAGAATAAAAGGAAAAAATAGAATAAAGAAAAATAGAAAAGAAAGAATCAAGTTATAAAGAAGTAGTCTATTTAAAGCAGTTATAATTGTAGATTTACTTTTTTCTATTTTCTATAATGTTACATTGTGACTTTCTTTTTATAATTTATTTTCTCTAATCATCAAAACTATAGATTATAACTTCATTTTTTCTATTTGATGCAAAAAGTCCACAAGTGTTTCCAAACAGCAATAAATGTAGATATTGTCTTTTCTCTAATCATACAGGTCAAGTTGGCCCTCTCAGCAAGTTCTATCACCTTCACCAACTATTCCTTCATCGTAAGTATTGCTGAATTTTTCATTTTTGGGAGTATAATAATCTTGTTGAAATTATTAGCTATAGAAACAAAATTCTATATTTTTCCTCAATTGTTCCTCAATTGCTTATCTATCAGTCCCAAGAGGAAAAGTTTTGGTTTCAGTTGTATATTAATCTTTAAAATTTTCTGAATTAATGTATGCATTTGATCTCCAAATCTTCTAGCTTTTTTTGCACATCCACAAAACATTATAAAAGTACCCTTCTAGTTTTTCTATTTCCAATGTAAATTTAAAATATCTGTATATATTCTAGATGTTTCTGATATCTAGATATCTGATATATTAATAGTACATAATTATATAAAATTTTCTTTAAGCTTACTGCATTATGTAAATTTCAGTCCTTTCAATAACAGATTTTCCATTGTTCCATCTGTATATTAGTCCACTTTATCATACATTCTTTCACTTGTCTGTTTCAATAAAATTTAAATATTTAGCAATTGCATGTTCATTATTTATACCCAATTCCTCTTCAAAATCAGTCTTCAAATCAATATCTTTTGCCTATTTTGAATCTGATAACTTGACAAATAAATAAAAAAATTAAATAAATAAATAAATAAATAAATAAATAAATAAATAAATAAATTTGAAGCTCAAGGTTGAAATGAGGGCTCCTTGGTACTCTTTGAACATGCTTGTTTTCTTGCAGATGCTTCATTACCCAAACTAGGTAATATTATCAGTGTTAGTGCTGATTATCATCAGTTTTGACTAGTACTGATGATGTTACCAAATTTGGTAATGAAACGTCTCCAAGAAAACAAGCAAGCTCAGAGATCACCATGAAACCCTCATAATCTGACAATCATAAATAGGAAAAGCATTGACAAGCATGTCCGTCTGCCATCAGCTGCTACCTTGATTTTATTTTGTATTTCCCTTGGTAGAATTCTAGTAACTCATGCCATGTTAACCATTTGTTTTTACCTTTTTTATTTATTTTATTATTTCTCATCTATAAAATGTGATCTTTTTTCCTCAAAAAGCTATCAACTTATTATTAAATAACTCAAACAACTTTTTACCTAATTGCTCAAACATTAGAAACAACTCTGATGTAATTCCCCATTCTTCACATGGCACTAACAAACTTTTCTTCCATTCTCCTATTTTTGCTGCTTTTTAAATTGTAATTCAAATATTATAATTCAAAAGTGAAAGTGCCTCAGTTATAAGAAGGAAAGTCAAAAACAAGCTTTCCTCCCTCTTCCATCTCCCCCACCCAGTTCATTAATACTTTTGCCTCAAATGGCACTCTGTAATTCCATTCCAATCACAATCTGACTTACACTCTTTAATGTTCAACAGATATTATGTTTGTCAGATCAAGTTCATCTGTCAGTTTAATTCCCATATTTCAAAAGCACTATCAACAAAATTTACTTTTTCAAAATTACTGTCCCCTTTATCCATTTTAAACTTTCTTATATCCTATTCTTGTTAAGGTTTTGGCTTTTTAAAAGGCTTTTTCTCCTTTAATCCAGAAAGAACATTGACTCCTCAAGTGGATTTATTGTATCCACCACTTGGAAAATTTCTTTTTTAAAAATGTTAATTGATTGCATCTGGTAATGATTAAGAAAGTGAGGCTTTTGCAAATCTCTTATCTAAGCGATTGTCATCTCGCGCCTAGATTACTGCAACTCCCTCTACATGGGGCTGCCCTTGAGGTGTACCCGGAGGCTACAGCTAGTTCAGAACGCGGCCGCGCGGGTAGTTACGGGAGCCTCCCGTTACTCCCGTGTGACACCTCTCCTGCGCGAGCTG
>JANHFM010031897.1:0-10572 GCA_032468115.1 Grayia smithii
TGGATTATTGAGTTTTTTTGTTATATTTTTTTAAAAAAAATATATATATATATATATATATATATATATATATATATATATATATATGTATATGTATATGTATATATATATATAAACAGGCTACAGTGAAAGACTGGGTGGTTACGTCTGAGAGTTTTTGGTAAATCTAGTTGCACTGTTATTGGATTAATGTGTTTTGGTCCAAGGGTTTTTTTTGTGTGTATGTGTATTATCTGGACTGCAGGTAACTGATAGAGAAGTAGACTTGGTCGCCAATGTTAAAGTCTTTTGCTTTTCTCTGTTTCTTATCAGCCTGATTTTTGTACTTTTCTTGACTTTCCTCCAGTGCTTTACGCACTACCAGCCAGGTACTTCACAGTGCATCAATTCAAGGGGAGTGACCTGAGGTAGGTCCAGCATGGCCATGAGGTCTTGACCAGGGGCGGTTTTCAAAATCCATCGCTACTGTTTGCTTATGGGCGCGCATGTGCTCATGCATGTGTGATGCTTTTGCGCATGCACAGAAGAATCCGAGCAGGTGGGCAGAGCCTCCCACTGCCGCCACTACCGGTTCGCCCGATCCGGGGCGAACCAGTAGCAACCCACCACTGGTCTTGACCCATAGCAACTTGCAATGGGTGTAAAGCCAATGCTGTTGAGTATTGCATTGTTATACACTGCCTCCGTGAAGGAGAGGTGGTCGGCCAAATATACAATATACATTGTTGGTAAATGTAACAGCGAAGGTACTGTTCTCCATCAAGGAGGAAACAGCAGTCAGGAATGGGTTAACTCCATCTGTTAGCTGCTTGGACTGAGTCTGCAAATTGTTAAGCCACACCTCCTCCTGTTGCTTGCCAGCTTTTACACTCAGTCTAGCTGGACAGACGTATTTCTTGAGCTGTCCATTCCTGACTGTTTTTTTCCTTAGAAATAAAGAGGATTTCTTTCTATTTCCTTTCAAATTGCTTTTGTTGCTTAGCTTTTGTTCCAGCATGAAGGGCGATTCAGCCTGAAGCCGCTGAAGGCTGCAGGGGCACCGAGGGGTCTCTCAGCTGAGGACCTCTGGGCAGCTCTCACAGGCTTTGCCTCAAAAAGCTGACCCGCAGGGGATTCAAGGAGGGGTGCAGCCTGAAGGCAACAGTAGGTAAGGCACTCTGAAGCTCATAGATCTGGGTCGAGTTGCCCCACACCAGGCAGGAACAGCCCAGCAGGGCAGCAGAGAGCAGCATGGCCAGGAGGACGAAGAGCCCCCACAAGGCCAGCAGCAGCAGGTGCAGCAGGCCCAGCAGCTGGGTAGAGGCATGGGAGGCTGCCGATACCAATGCACCACATGGCCTTCTTTCTTATCGTAGCAGCAGCCTGAGCAAGACCCAAGCTCCAAGCCTGGTGGAGTGCAAACCATGGTCGCCATCTGCTCCAGAGCCCTAAGGTGAGCTGAGGAAGAGAGGGGCACTTGTCTGCAAGGTTGCCTGGTGCCACAGGCAGGAGCAGGGCTGGTGAGAGTGCGTCAGAAACACCTCCAGGTGCCCGGAGAGAATGAGGCAGCTCCCGGCCCTCGCTGGCTCAGCTGATCCACGGGGCTGTGATTAAAAGCCTCTATAAGATGACTGGGAAGGAAAGGGGCTGCCGCGCCTCAGGGATAGCTGCCCATGTTTGTAAGGGGACGTGTGATTGGGCTGCCTCTTGTGCTGGCCATGCCCACTCCTTTCACTATGGCTTATTTTGGGGTAGGGCTTATATTAGGCACACACTTAGAAATCAGGTGATGACTTATTTTGGGGGAAACATGGTATATATTGTGTGCAAATTTCCAATTTCCCTTCATTAACAATTTTTCCTTTTACATTTATACATTACCATCTCCAAGATTCATCTGGTCCTCAAATATTTTCTTCACTACTCTTAAAGGAACTAAATTTATCAAAAAATAGATTTGTGTGTCTACACACATATATATGCATGCATAAAATATAAATGTCTACAAATTCCTTTGAAAATGTTAGGGTTTTGAGATGTTAAAAGAATCAGACAATATAAATCACTTCAGTTTTTTTTTTTACCTTTTAACATATAAGCTGTACAATTCAATTGAAAAACAAACTGAAATCTTTTAGGGGCAAAAATAAAAAACTTAAAATGTGGTTGCATAAGACTGCATGCCCACTCAGAGTTATCAATCACATTCAAACCCATGTTAAATAATAGTCAATATACATCTGTCACCAAATTAATGTGACTATGATCAAATCTATCATTTATCATAAATCTAACAGTTTAACTGTTCTAGTAGGATTTTTCTAACATTTATTCAGTTGCTCTTGCAGCAAAAGCCACAGTCTACAAAGAGTTTACAAAGTATCAAAGGGATCTCATTGTTGGAAGATATCAATCAGAAGGGTACAAAATACTTTCAAAGGAATTGGATATACCATGGAACATAGTGAAGATGATCATCAACAAGTGGAGAAAATATGGCACAACAGTGACATTACCAAGAATGGAATCTCCCTCCAAAATTGATGGGGCGAAAAAACAAGAAGAAAACTGATCCAAGAAATTGCCAAGAGCCTACAACAATATTAAAGGAGCTGGGGGAATTTCTGGCAACTACTGGTTCTGTACTACATGTGAGAACAATCTTCTGTATTCTTCATGTGAAAACAATCTTCTGTATTCTTCTACCCCTGTGGGGTAGGATAGAAAGACGGAAGTCTTTTCTCCCAAAGAAAAACATCCAAGCCTGGTTACATTTTGCAAAAACGTACATTAAGTCTGACAAAAGCATGTGGGAAAATGGTCTGATGAGACCAAGGTTGAACCTTTTGGCAGTAATTCCAAAAAAGTATGTTTTGCACAAAAACAATACTGTACATCACCAAAAGTACAACATACTTACAGTGAAGCATAGCAATGGCAGCATTATGCTTCTGAGCCATTTTCCTTCAGCTGGAACTGGGAGTTTAATCAACGTATGGGGAATTATGAACAGTTTCAAATATCAGTTAATTTTGGCACAAAACCTAGTTCTCTGCTAAAATGCTGAAGATGAGGAGGAATGTACCTTTCGAATGACAACAACCCAATGATGCCTCCAAATCAACAAAATAATGGCTTCACCAAAAGAAAATCAAAGTCCTGGAATGGTCTCTAGCCAAAGTCAGCACCTGAATCCAATTGAAAATTTGTGGGGTGACCTGAAGAGGAGATGACCTTGCAATCTGACAGATTTGAAATGCTTTTGCAAGGAAGAGGAGGCAAAGATTCTCAAAGCAAGATATACCATGCTGATAGGCTCCTACCCCAAAAGACAGAATGCTGTCATAAAATCAGAAAGTGCTTCAACAAAGTATTAAAGATGTGCACTCTTATGCAACCACATTATTATAAGCTTTTTATGTTTATATTTTTTGGTTTGTTTGTAATTGTACATCTTATATGTTATATTAAAGGTGGGAAATTCTGAAGTAATTTATCTTGGTCTGTTTTTTTACATCTCAAAAACCAGGCATTTTAACAGGGGTGTATAGACTTTTTATATCCACTGCATACATATATACTCACACTAACTAAAACTTTGTTATAAAAATCATGCACTGGTTATAATGTGTTAACTACGATTAGTTAACCATGCTTTAAGGTAAGTTTCCTTGCTTGCAAAGTACTATTTATTTTCACTGTTTTGTAAAAAGATTTATCTAATTGGTTACCATCTGTAACTTCCCCCAGAAATTCAGCTAGCTGAACAAATTTAATGCCATAGAATTGCCCTTAATTTCTTCCTTCTCCTCCTTTTTCTCAACAGGGAGTATCTGTAATCTGTAGTCACACAGCATGGGGATATCTATATAACTGCGATAAAATATAGAGCAAGCAACATCTGTTTCAGAGAGCAATTAGGGATACATCTCATTCATAAAAAAGTACTGTCATAGCACTCTGCCCAAAATAACTCTTGATCTGCAAAATTAATGTTCAGATAAATTTCATTTATATATTCACATGTTCATATTCAGTTAAAATTATGTTTAAATTATTATTTTTTAAATAAACATTCTAGGAAAACCAACAGTAAGAAACCGAGGTGGCGCAGTGGTTAGAGTGTAGAACTGCAGGCTACTTCAGCTGACTGCTAGCTGCAGTTCAGCAGATCGAATCCATCCTTCTGAGGTGGGTAAAATGAGGACCCAGATTGTTGGGGGCAATATGCTAACTCTGTAAACCACTTAGAGGGCTGTAAAAGCACTATGAAGCGGTATATAAGTCTAAGTGCTATTGCTATTGCTATCCTTTTTGCTGAAGCTTGAAGAAATCTTAGATCCTTAATTATCATTAGGTATGATTTTGGCATTGAAACTGACATGTTGTCCAGATCCATGTAAAGAGGAAATGAAACTTTTTATCTCCCATTTTTCAGTTTCTGAGTAGAGTATCTGAATTAAGGTTAGGAGCAATTAGGGTTGCTGCAGATTATAGCAAACAAGCCTCTAGTTGTGCTTGCTGAGTTATCCTTCTAAAGCAACACCATTTCACATAACTTCTCTCTTTCAGCTTTTAGACAATTAAAAATATCAACACTTATAGATGGAATAAGGAGTGCAGAGGTGGGCACGACTGGACAGATCAGATACTAACAATGAGAGAATTCTTTATGTTCTTTCAGGTGCTGAGTGCCATGGAAATAATCTTGCCACAGTTATCTATGCTTTGTTAAGTATGTACATTACATGTGAAGTTGAATTTTACAATTCATTCAAAAGAAAACCTATTTGCTTAACCGGTGGTATGAGACCGCAACAAGCTGCAGTATTTAAGAGTGATAGAACCCCCCATTGTTCTGGAATAGTATACTTTGTTCTTAGCCAAAAGACCTAGGAAACAATTCAAGATATAGAATTAAAGTCCTTTGTGACTTACAGCTATACTGTACATCAGTGGTCCCCAACCCTTGTGGCTTGATGGCCCAGCTGGGGGCAGGAGGAGAAGAACCAGGCTGTGTGAGTGTTGGGCCAGCAGCATATGCAGCTCGACCCATATGAATGGCAGGCTGGTGTGCATGTAGTGCAACTTGTGCAAGTTGAGCTGCTCATGTGACCCAGTTGTAAATAGGTTGCGGCCCAGAGGTTGGGGACCCCTGCTGTACATCTAAATAATCATTTAAATATCAGCCCATCTGTATACAGAGTTAATCTAAAAGAGTCTTTCAAATGAGTTTACTAGGTAATTGTAATTGTTAACTCTTATGTCCTGAAAAGTCCACTGAAGGAGGTGCAATGTACATGTTTCTAATATCTCTAATAGAGATGGCAAAGTAAAACATGATGTAAGGATTCCATGGCATTAGATTTGCAGAAGCCGAATTGCTACAAGGAAGCGCTTTGAATTTGCCTTCAAAGACAGTAGCAAGCAGAGGATCTTAGTAAGGCAGAGTGAAAAGTTGTCTAAACTGGGATATTGTTTAATGTCCCAAATAATTCACTGGTTTCTTCTGGGGCAAAGTTCCTTTAAAAAGTTGTTTAAGCAACAAGGCAAATAAGAAAATGGTTTGGCTCATGATTGGGATGTTTGGAATATGTTGGGCTCTTTTTTTAGAATGGAGCACTTCTCCACCATAATTATATTTTTGGTTCCTAACATTTTTCAGATTATATGTTTGAATTTAGTTTAGTGGATATTTGACATTCTATTAATCTTTACTAGCAGAAGAGCCAAGCCATCCAATATTTTTCTGAGATTCTACCCTTTCAGTTTTATATTCCTTTATAATAATATATTTTAGTTACTTTAGTTACTTTTGTTTCTTAGCTAATTTTTAGTTAAAATAAGTGTGCAAAGTGTGCTTTGGCACCAGGGATTGGTTTCATGGAAGATCATTTTTCCATGGATCGGGGTTGGGGATGGTTATGCTTGCTTGCCCATTGCTCACATCCAGATGTGAGGCCTGATTGTTAACAGGCCACAGATCGGTACAAGTCGCTGTCCCAGAGGTTGGGGGTGCCTATACTAGATTACAGTAGATTTATACAATTTTTGGTTGACTTACAATTAAATTTAAAAAGATCTGGTAAATTCTTTAGATGAGGCAAATATCAAGGCAAAAGACACAGATAAATAATTTTGAATGGATTTGAACAACATGAGGAAAAGAAAGAAATGTCATGGCATTGGTCCAGGTTCCCTCTCTTCTTTGGAGTCTGCTAAATAACCAAAAATAGAAGATTTTATATGAAAGAAATCTGTTAAATTTCCCTCACCTGCAACAAATTTCAGTCCCTGAATCACTTGAATGGACTTCAAGTCCAACAAAACTGAAAAAATGACAGCAGTTAGATTTTTCACTATGACAAGATTTATGGCAAAGCAATGCTTTCATACAGTGCAAACTGTTATTTGAGCAGCTGTCACCTGTAAAATATGATCTGAAACTAAATGAAAGCTTCAGAGTTCTTTTTTAGCAAAATACCAAGCTGGACCTAAGACTTCACTAAAGACTTATGCAGAAGCTTTGACTAAGCCACACATCCTGGACATGCACTCTGATAAAAGGCAAGTTTTTAAAGCAAAGCAAAACTGTATATGATGACTCCCCCAGATGCATCCCCATATACCTCTCCAGATGTCAGTTTGAAGGAAGATGAACCAGTTCCAGGCATTCAGGGTGGGAGTTAGTTGATGGCTCTGAGCAGCCGTCTGAGAGTGATTTGGAGAAGCACAACTGCAGCAGGACAGCTTGAGGCTTCAAATGGGAAAAGCACACAGCTTTTAGTGAGTTAGTTAGTTAGTGAGGAGTTAGTTAGTTAGTGAGGAGGAGGAGGAACTGCCTTCTGCATCTGATCTGAGAACACATAGGACAAAGAAAAGGCAGGATCAGCTATATTTAACTAATCTTTGCTTACTTTTAAATAAGATAGATGAACTGCTCCTTTTAAATAGAAACAACTCAGACTTTTCCAACTCAGCAGCCCTCTGTTTCATTGAAACATGGCTGGATAATTCGATTAATGATAGCTGCTTATAAATCCCAGGATTTCAGATTCAAAGAGCAGATAAAATTGCAGAAATACCTGGTTTTAAAAAAAGGAAGGAAATATTTGCTTTATATTAACAACCAGTGATGGTAAAATGTCATTACTCTAAAGAAATTTTGTTGTAATGTGGATTTAGAGACACTATTCATTATATGCACACCCTATTATGTCCCCCAAGAGTTTTCTTCATCTTAGTTGAGGTCTACAGACCACTCCAAGCTTGCATAGGCAAGGCATTGCAAACTTTAACTGAACAAATCATGTGGGCTGAACAGAGATATTCCAGACTCCCTATCGTTGTATTAAGAGATTTTAACAGTGCTAACCTAAGCCAAGGGCTGCAGAGGTAATATTCAACTGTCTCGAGGTAAGAATATTTTAGACCACTGTTATTCTACAATAAAAGATGCCTGTCACCCTACCAAGAGCAGCTATGGGACACTGTGATCACTATTTGATTCACCTTGTACCTGTTTATAGACAAAAACTTAAAATCATAAAACCAATAGTTAAAAAGTGAAATCCTGGACTGAAGATGCAAAGTTAAAGTTACAGCTTGCCTTGACTACACATATTGGAACGTTTTTGAAACTGCCTCAGGGAACTTGGATGAACTCACTGACACTATGACATTATATGTTAGCTTTTGTGAGGACTTATGTGTGCTGACCAAAACTTTACGCATCTACATTAATAGTAAACCAGCAAAGCTCAAACATCTACGCCATGCCAAAGGGGAAGCTACAGGAAAGGAGATAGTATGCTGTACAATCAGGCCAGGAATGTATTAACAAGATCAGGGCACCAAAGAAAAAGCTGAGGACTCAGCACTCTACAAATGAACCAGCAACTGGGTAGAAAAGCCTGAAAATATCGCCAACCGACCTCCCTTGCTGAAGAGAATTGGCAATGGGCAGATAACCTGAATGTGTTCTACTATAGGTTTGAGAGGAGACCACTGTAACTATCACTACCCTCTCCATCTCAGATATACCAACAACAGCCAAGTCTCCTACACCTGACTCCATCCCTCTGGGGCCACCACCTCTGGTGATCACAGTTGTACAAGGTCTATTTCCCAGGCAAAAGTGTAACTTGCTCTTGCTTTAAAGTTTGTGCTAATCAACTGGTTCCCATCTTCACCTCATTTTTAATAAATATCTGAATATGTGTTTTGTTCCTTCTTGCTTCAAACACTCTGCTATCATCCAGGTACCCAAGAAACCCTCCATCAAGGAGTTGAATGACTACAGACTGAACTACAGACACCTATAGTTATGAAAACTTTCAAAAAGTTAGACCTTTTGCAATTTGTCTGCCCTGCAAATAGATCAGCAGATGGTGCTATCAATATGGCACTGCACTACACCTTACAACATCTTGAATCCCCAAAGACCTAAGTAATGGTCCTTTTTTTAGACTTCAGCTGTTAAGGGCTGGAGAAATCTGGAGATTCAGGCAGTTCAAATGAGTATAAAGATTTATTGCAAGCTAAGGTCACTACAAGAATTTGGCCAAGTGACCATTAAGGGAATCTGTGGGAGTTAGAAAAGGAATTCAAGATGGGCTGGACTTAGATCTCTTGTGGACACACAGGGACTCATGACTTATGCTGCATTTCACTCCTTCCTCGAGCTCAGCCTGGTCATCTACATCAGCTTGGCATTCAACCCCAACATTTCAGAAATCCCTGTCTAAACTGACTCAGCTAGCTGTGCCTGACCACACTTGTAGATAGATTATAAGCTTTCTAATATATAGGAAGCTGCAGGTGAAGCTAGGGAAAATCACACTGAATACCCATTCAATTAGCACAGGAGCCCCCAGTATTCTCTCCCAGTACTTTTCTCTATATATACCAATGACTGCATCTCAAAGGATCCCTCTGTTGAAGTCCTGGCATTTGGAGATGATACAATAGTCATTGATCTCATTTGAGACAATAAATCTGCATATAGACGAAAGGTAGATCAACTGGCATTGTGGTGCAGCCAGAACAATCAAGCTGAATACTCTTAAAACTGTAGAAATAATAGTAGAGTTTAGAAGAAGCTCTCCTATTCCACCACCTCTTACAATATTAGACAACAGTATCAACAGTAGAGACTCTCATGTTTCTAGGTTCTATTATCTCCAAGACTTGAAATGGACACCTAACATTAGAACCATCATTTAAAAAAGCACCACGAAGAATGTTCTTCCTGCATTAACTCAGAAAGCTCACATTGCCCAAGGATCTACTGATACAGTTCTACAGAGGAATTATTGAGTCTGTCATTTGTACCTCAATAACTGCTTGGTTTGGCACAGCAACCAAAGAGGACAGGTACAGACTTCAGTGGATAGTGAGGATTGCAGAAAAACAATTGCAACCAGTCTGTTGAGCAATATACAGATTGAGGATCTGTATACTGCATGAACTAGAAAGAGGACTGACCCTTCTCATCCTGGACATAAATTGTTTCAACTTCTCCCCTCAGGACGCTGCTATAGGGCATTGCATGCCAAAACAACTACTAGACACAAAGATAGTTTTTCCCTCATGCAATCGCTGCTGAACATTTAATTCCCATAGTCTTAGACCTAAAAATATTTACCCATGTAGTAGACAGTATTGGAATTATCCTTCTCATCTTCTCATTTCTCATCTTTTCTCCTCTCATCTTTCCTGCTATCTTCTCCTATTGGTATCTTATGATTTATCACTTGTTGTTTGTAACTTATGATCAGTGATTGTATCTATGATTTATGATCTGTCACTTCACTGTTTGTATGTACAATAAGAGCTTATGCACCAGAGACAAATTATGTGTCCAGTCACACTTGGTCAATGAAGAAGACAAAACAAAAAGTGGGGGCTTCATACATATGAAAGACTTTTAGGATACTAAAGAAGCAATTCCAAATCTAAAGCAATTGTGTTGTCTTTTAATCAGCCTACTATCTCACTGATGGTGTTGCAGATGAGATAAAATAGAACCAAACAACTTTTTGGAATTAGGGTATTAACTTATATTTGGTAAAAGACCAAGTTTCTTGCCAGTGTCTTTTACTAAATATAAGTTAATTCCCTAATTCCAAAAAGTTGTTTGGTTCTTTCTTATCTAGCTTCCATAAGCATGTCAAAATTTTACCTGATGCCACCAAGTTTGCCTCTTTCCCATAACTGGCTTTGAAAAAAGTAAGGCGGTAGGAATCAACCAGTCTTGCTAAGTGAGTGTGTCAGACCCAGCTGAAGCTGGCCTTTGGTTTCCTATCAAGGCATGAACAAAATAAGATAATACACAAGCTGGAAAATCTTTTTAAAAAAACCTTACTGGTTACAATTGCTACAGACAAGCTACTTATTGACCTTGTCTCCAAACATTGACACTAATTGCCCTCCCTCAGCAGACAATAGCTGGATATTGCTCTCCAAATAATATTTGTTTCAGCCCTTAAGGGACAGTTGAGAAGCCTTTTGGAGAGTGTTGGGCCATGTTAGCTATTTTTTTTTTTATTGAAAAAGTTTTATAAAAATTTTTACAATATAAATCCCCCCCTC
>JANHFM010032056.1:0-10561 GCA_032468115.1 Grayia smithii
GGGTGACCATCTTCCTCCTCCCCCCCCTCTCATGATCCCTTGGCCGGCTGTGGCTGAGCCAGGAATGTGTGCACATGTGGGGAGATCCTCCACAGGTGATCGCCAAAGCTCAGGAAGGGCGCACACAGGGCAGGCAGTGGCTTGCTTAAGGAGGGTCTTCCCGTGCATGCACATGCTCCCGGCTAAGCCACAGCTGGGCAGAGGGTCATGAGAGAAGGGGGAGAGGAGAAGGGGGAGAGGAGAGTGCAGGAGCAAAGCAGCTCTGTACCTGCCTTCGTGCCACATTTGCGTGTAAGGCAGCCTTTGCTTCTTGCCGCTTCAGACTAGAGTCCAAAAAAGAAATAAGAGGGGCGAGGGGCAAGGCCAACGAGTGATGGGTCAGGGACCATGGCAGAGGGCCCAAAGAGCCGCATGTGGCTCCAGAGCCAAGAGTTGCAGACCCCTGGCATAGAATAATAGCGCCTGAAACATTTATAATCAAAAGGGTGTCAAACTTCTAGCACAGCTAAGAACATCACACACTATGAAAATTAGGTTTGCCAGTTTGGCCAGTGCATCAAATTCTATGAGAAAAAAAATACATTACTATACTACACAAAAAGATCGACATGAAGTACATAGGTTCTATGTCCAATCAATGTTGGTATAAAGAATCATCCCTCGGGGCAAAAAGAGGCGAGATTATTATTGGGTAAAATGGCATTCTCTTACACTGTATAATTTTTTTCTTAACTTAGATGCTCTATTGGTTTTGTACCTTATGCAATTCCCCAAACTTAGGCACATGAGAGTTGGTTTTACTATAAAACACATTACCCATCCATAACTGATTTGGCAACAATGGAAAACCTTAGAACCTGCTGTGGTATATGTATTGCTTGAATATACCATGCATTAAACAGAGCCAACTGAATTCACACATCTTTTTATATACCATGAGCACCATTTCTTATGCTTATTTTATTAATCTTATTTCTACACTTGTGATTAATGTTTAGTAGTTAACATAAAGCATCTAAGCATAAATAAGCAACTACAGAAATAATTTAAAAATACAACATACAGAACAAATAAACGAACATAGAAACATTAAGAGAATGCTTTCAAAAACAATTCAGTCTTCAAAATTCTCCAAAAGAATTCAATCTTCTCATGGAAGATGTGCCACAATATTGACACTATTACAGAATTCTACCACTTAACCTCAGTCCCGGAAATATCTCAAAATGCAGGATTCACAGCAGTTTCTCTTTTGTGTAACTTACTGATGAGAGTAGGTGATCATGAAGATACCCAGCTAGGGTCATCATTGATCAATAACAGTACCTTAAGTTGGACCTGGAAATCAACTGGAATCAATGTGAAACCCACCAATGTAATGACCTGTGCCATTACATTTTGGACCAATTGTGGTTTCCAAGTATTTTTAAAGGGCAGCACCAAGAAGAGTGCATTACAAGTAGTCTAATTGGGCGTGGTAAGAGAGTGTTTTACTCCTAACAAGTCATCTTGTCCCAGGTGATGCTGCAACAGATACACCAGCCAAACCCATGACCAATCCATTGGCCATAGATTCCACTTGTTGATTCAGATATACTTGACTTTACTTGGCTCACGCTTGTCCCAAATTATCACTCATAAGTACTAAGATTGAGTTCATGAAAAAGTGTAAGTGGCTATCTAACTCATTTGCTAAAAGGAACATCTATATACAGATGAGTTAGGGAAGAAAATGGCACAGCAGTTTATTTTAATAACTGCTAGAAGAGAGTTGCATTGCTTAAAGTTTGTCCTTCTTTACCAATCCTGTTCATAGTAAGGATGGAAGTTGGTTTTTTGACAAATATTTAATGGCAAATTGCTTTTGTTTTGGTATTACTGAATTATTGGACAAACTCCAATAAGCCAGCTATGTGACTTTGGCCAGTCATTCTTTTGCAGTCCAAACCACCTCATAGGATGTGGGAGAAATAGGTGGGTGAAAGTGTTTTAGGTATGTTCATCTTATTTGTAAAAATAATAAAATGGAATAAGCAGAAACTCCACAATTAACCATGTATTGTTGAAAATCCTGAACATAACTTAACATGGTATAATTTCTGTCCAGGTATTTTCTATTAACACTAGAAGGCTGAGGACTTTAGAAGTATTTGGATTAATATTTTATCTTTTATATTCTTTATGGTATTTATACTGTGTTTCTCCAAAAATAAGACTGGGTTGTGTTGTTGTTTTTTTTGATTCCTGAAAAACCGGCTAGGGCTTCTTTTTGGGGTGTCTTATTCCCCCCCCCAGTACCGGTATGAGGCAGGAGGCAGGGTGAGTGGCCCCTCATGTCAGCTTCCCGAAGGGTAGCAGCAGGCCACCCCATCATTCACAAAACAGCTGATTCATGGGTGCTCAGGCCACCTCCAGCAAGCGTGGTCGCAAAAGGTCAAGCGATGCACCACACGCCTCGCACCCTCCTTACCTAACGGTGATGGTCACAGCAGGCAATTCCATCCATGGAACAGTTGCCTTGTGGCTGCTGCCTCCAGCAAGCGTGGCCGCTTTTGCCATCGATTGCAGCTGCAAAAGCAGCAGGAGACCAAGTGATGCACCTCACGCACCTTGCACTGGCCTTTCGAAGGGTACTGTAGCAGCAGCTATCCACAATTTTTTTACCGTTATTTCATCCTAACTTACATGGCCCAGTACAGTGTTAAAAGTTAACATTCAGAAATGTTACTATAGCTGCAGAGGTCTCCTTGTGCAATACTCTGCCGCCACAGCTTCGAAGCAAACCTCTGCCTTCCCTGCACAGGATTGCGAGACTGGAGGCTCTGAACCCATAGAGGGAGCATTTTTAGATGTGCTTCTATGGAGGGCTCCTCTTTGAAAGAACGATCTGTAGGGGTGGTGGTGGAAGATTTTCCTGAACATCGTCCTTTCCTCCATAGCTACCGTAACATTTCAGAAATATTAACTTTAATACCGTACTGGACCACATGGGTCATGACAAAATAATGGTAAAAAAAATTGTGGATAGCTGCTGCTACAGTACCCTTTGGAAGGCCAGTGCGAGGCACATGGGGCATGTCGCCTGCTGCGGGAGTGGCTGCACCTGAGGAGTGCTTTTGGGAGAGAAAGCAAAGATCAGCTTTGCCTCACACTTTGGCTCTCTAAGGGTGTCTCCCAGAACCAAGCTCTGACAGAGCTCAACCAGAGAAGTGGCCTGCAGGCTTTCAGGAGCAACATTGAGGCTGAGAGGAACCAGGGAAGGGGAAAAGTCCAGTGCTGCTCAAGCACTCTTCTTTCCTCAGAAATAGTCTTGGGAGGGGGAAATAGCAGCCCCAGGCAGGGTTGGTATGTATCTGTCCCTTTCAAGCAATCAAATATTTGTCTGTGTGAGAGAGAGACAGAGAAACAACCGAGGGGAGTAACAAGAATTGCAGGCAACACTGCTTGAAAGGGTTTCCTCTGCCATTTCTTTCTCTGTGTCTCTTTCACACACACAGACTTGTTGAGAAACGGCAGCGGGCAGGCAACCAGGTAAGGGGACTGACCCTCCCCTGCCTTCAGCTTGGCACCTGCTCAGGGTGGCACTTCAAGGCCCAGCACCTGTGTGGGCGACCACCACCCAGTCAATGCAACAAATGGGCCTCCTCGTAGTGCCTCCTCTCCCAAGTGAAGCAGCAGCCGGTATGGGCTCCATCTGCACAGCCATGAAGTGGGATTGGCATGGCCAGTTCTTGCCTGCAGCATTGGCGCCAGGATTGGGTCAGAGCCGCTGCCAGCCAAGTTCAGCAGGCCATACTCGGTGAGCTGGAGGCGCCATGCATACATAGCCTCTGCCCAGAATATGCTGGAGCCCAAACGCTGAGCTTCGCCAGCCTCGGAAACCAGGGATCTTGCAGGCATACTGGCCATGTAAAAGCCCCCCAAATCTCTGGGTTGTTGGCAACTTGACTGAGCCGCACTACCGGTTCTCCAGACCCTGTCAGAACCTTCTGGATTTCACCCCTAGATAGGGCTTATATTAGGCCAACCCCCAAAACATCGGGCTAGGCCTTACTTTTTGAATAGGTTGTATTTTCAGAGAAACACTGTATAAACCCTAATTTTACTAAGTTCAGGCTATTACATCCATGCACTATGCTTTCACAACACCAATATTTCTTATCTGTTTTAAAATAAAATCATGTTGCTTAAGTTGCAATTTATGGATATTGACTTCAACTTGGCCATTATAATTCATTAATATAATCTACACAAACAGGCTTTTGACTGGTCTGACTCAACCATGTTGAAGGTAAATTTCTTAATAGCACCATGTTGCCCATTTGTTACATCATACCTGATTTTAAAATGCACTTAGTATCATAAGTCATAAAATTTAAGAGAGTTTATGGAATGTCTAATCTTCTTTCAGTTTTTTAAAAAAGTATTCTTGAGAATTTCAGTAACAATTTGTGATACATAATAATGTAGTACCCCAGTAGCAGTGTTTTAACAGAACCAGGAATATACACGTGACAACCCCTAAGAGATTCTCTCATAAGTAGGCAATGGTGATTTAACTAACAAAGTCCTTTCCATTATAACTCATTTGGTTATTGATCTCAGTTACTTGCACCGCATAAAATATATAGCGAATGTGAAAATAAACCTGCAATGAAAGGGCATTTGGGAAATCTACAGAGCTTGGAATCAGTGTTCAATGTTAATTCAAACTATACCATGTGATGTATAAATCTAACCATTGTGGTTTGTTTATAGCATGGCATAAAATTAAACAATGACAGCCTTGTAAAGCACATTAACCAAAGCTAAGGAGGCTGTTTTTCATGAGTTAATAATTTGGGGGCGTTTTGCATATTAAGCAATTATATTGCTATAATCATAAAGTAATTTCATTGAGATCTTTTGATCTTGCTTTTAAAAATAAAACTCAAATCAGGAAGTAAGCAAATCCAGACAAAAGTAACATTCTTGAATATTAACTTCTTGTAGCAATGTCAGAATGCAAACTAAGCAAACTTGTGGCCATTGCAAAAAAACATAGACAAGATCAATGTTTATTTGTTGGATTTGAGTCACATCTTTCTTCTATCCAGTTTTCCTAAAATAAGACAACTTCCACAGACAGAATCCAGGAAGAAATCATTAATAACAGTCAATTATGTTAGTATGAGAGAATAAGTTATTTCCTGTCTGTTCGAAATATGCAAAAAATATATCTAATGATATATAGAGAGAAATAAAAGAACTCAACATACAGTTAATATAAAATTCCTATTGACTATAGGGATTACTTGGAGGCATAATGAATAAAAAATAGTGCTTACTCAGTTACATTATATGCATATCAATCTATATCTAAAACATATACATGTATTCATATGGATTTAAAAATTGGAAATCTAGGAATTGGGATTTATTATAGTGGTGACTAATATATGAAGGTAGAGGTTACAACTCAACCTCATGACTATTCTGAGGGACACTGCCAATTTACAGCACAGTCATCAAAAACACACCCTTTTTCAAATGTTAACAGTGAGAGGCAAATTGCTCCTGTTTCTGCTATAACCCCAAATCAAGCTGTCAGAATATGATAGCAAACAGAGCAAAAGTCAGCTGAATGACGTTGTACCTGGAGTGTATTTGTGCATGACAAAGAGGTTATACAAATGGAAGTGGAAGCATTTTGCTTCCAATTCCTATCCCCCTTATATTTTGCAAACAAACCTTGAAACATCACACTACTGGTAGCAAAAATAGGTCAACTTCAATAGCATAATCTGCTGGTGCAAGAGAGCTGTATGCTTAACTTAGAAATGGTGAAAATCAATGTACCTTTTAAAATTAAAACTTGAGAATTATCAACTATATATAAATCTTATTTTAATTTTTCTTTAAAGATAACTTGAAAATAAAGAAAACACATCCAGACCCAACCACAGTTAGTACTGCTATTTTTAAAAAAGTTTTCTTCCATCTGCCATATTCCAAAGGTTGCATTCGGCAAGGATCATCATTCTGCCCATCTTGGAGCTAATAAAAGTGTATTGAATAGAAGAAGAAAAAAATGTTAGAAATCTATACCATTGTATTCCAAAAAAATTAAAATTTATCCTTCTGTAACATAGAATATTTTATTTAAATAGCAGAAACACAGCTTTGCAATTGCATGTGCAAGTCCTAATTAATTTTGTTGTATCTGCTCACTAGCAATTCTAAACAGCAAGACTACTGAGTTTACAAATTGCATGGCCTATTTTTTTTTCTTAGTTACCCGTATTTTGCTTTTTACAGATAATCCTTATTTACTGACTTTCTCATTTAGTGACCATTCATAGGTCTGTGAAGGAAAGCTGAAGATAGTAAGGTCATTCACTTAGCATTTGCTTTTCTTAACAAAGCTGTCTCAGTTGTGACTGCTACGATGTACTCTATAATGGCAAATTCTAGAATATTAGAATTGACGTTTAAACTTAGTCTACCAAATCCATTATTTATTTATTTATTTATTTATTTATTTATTTATTTATTTATTTATTTATTTATTAAATTTGGAGACAGCCCATCTACCTCACAAAATGACTTGTGGGCAGAGTAATATTAAAATATAACAACCATACAACCTGAATAAATTAATTCTTAGAAATGTGTTGGTAATTATGATATGTACTCTATTCATAAAGGGCCATGTACCTTATTCATGAGCATTTTTAGTTTTACAGTCTCTGTGGTCAGATCTTCAGCACTTAAAATTAGGTCTTCACACACTGTAGCAAGACTATGGGGTGGACTCCATTCAAGAACCAACTAAGAAATTAAAAAAATGTCTTAATTACAGTTACATATGAACTGCATTCCACTGGTATAATTTCACTATTGCAAAATTTTATTGGTTTAAAAATATACACGCACATACACATTTTGAGGTTTTGGATAAGCCTCTCCCATACAAGCTACCTGCCACATTGTAGAGAGGATTTTCCATCCTCAATAAAGTTCACTGAGTGAGTGTGGTTTTGTGCTGATATGCAAGCATAAGGGATAGCCTCTGGTTTTAGGTGAAAATATGATGCACTGTGGAAAAGATGTGTTACCGCTTGTAAGAGAGCTGACCATTTTAAAACATGTTTAAAGTAATGCATATCAAGGTGATTTTTAGATGAAATGCTGGCAAAACCCTCCAGTTCAGAACAGCTCTCAGATACGGATTCCAACAATGTGAAGAGTTTTAAAAATAGTTCTCAACTTAAATAACAATAGGAACTGGAATTTCCATCATGAATCCTTGAGTTTTACTCTGGTACTTGGGTAATATTTTTAGTGTGAGAATTATACCTTGTTCAGGCTGAGGTATTAGCTCTATATGGTAAGCTCTATATGGTACGTTCTTTCTGTGGTTATGTTTAACAGAAAGAGGAATATATATGATATTTGTTTCCATGGATATGTTTCCATTCTTGCATTTCATCATCATCATCATACTACAAGGAGTACTATATCCAGTGGTGAAATCCAATTTTTTTTACTACTGGTTGTGTGGGCGTGGCAGGGGAAGGATACTGCAAAATCGCCATTCCCTTCCCACTCCTGGGGGAAGAATACTGCAAAATCTCCATTCCCACCCCACTCTGGGGCCAGCCAGAGGTGGCATTCGCCAGTTCTCCGAACTACTCAAAATATCCACTACCAGTTGTCCAAACTACTCAAAATTTCCACTACCGATTCTCCAGAACCTGTCAAAACCTGCTGGATTTTCTCCCTGACTATATCCCACTATCATACATCTGAAGATAACTTTTTACCAGGGACTTCCCCATAACTATCAATCCAAATGGATCAAACAAGTTCTTCATAATGGAGAGTACATTACATCTGGTGATTTGTCATGCCCTGGTACTTCAAAAGTAAATGTGTCCATCTTGAGTGCTGGTTTAGTCCAAGGTGACACTAAGTGGTCAATTTAATTCTTTTAGATATTTTGCTTCTTTATGGAACCTCAAGTTGGTAAGGCCTGCTGTGTTCTTTTAAGCAAACTGATACACTTCAATAGAAAAATAATATAGGTAGTCCTTGCTTATAGACCATTCATTCAGCAAGTGTTAGAGGACAAAGGAGACTAACAACAGGTTCCTGAAGTTTTGGCCCACCCAGTATGCCTATGGCCAGATAATTGCGATCTGGACACTTAGCAACCAGTTTGCAGTTAGGATGGATGCAGCATCCCAGTCACATGATTGCCATTTGAGACAATCCCTGCCAGCTTCCTACAAACAAACGAAACAGGTAAGCCAGCAGGGAAGGTCACAATTGCTCGTCAGTTGCTTAGATCCTTCTCTAGCTCTCGGTGCTGGCCACTCATGCACCTTCCCCTCCCCAAGCAGAAACCATCCATTCATGCCTTACCTGCCTGTCTGGCAGTCACTAAGTGACCTGTGATCCTTGCTTAAGTGGCAATTAGGGAGTGCTGACACTAACTGATGCAGTCAGGTGACAAAATGCTTTCAGACTGCATCATTTAGCAATGGAAATTCCAGATCCAATCACTTGGAAAAGTAAATCTTTTTCTGCATGTGTCCAAACTGACATTTTCCTTTCACATACTATTCAGGACTATAAATGGTATAAGTGTGCAGTTTTATTGTTTATTTAACAATATATTTTCTGATTTCACTGTCCTGGTACAAGATAACAGACTGGATCCCCTTCAGTTGGGTTTCAGGCCTGACTATGGGACAAAAATAGCACTGGTTATCCTTGTGGATTATTTCTCGTCCTGCTAGGATAAGGCCATCCTATTTGTAGTGGCAGAGAGGGCCTACTTTGAATCCTGTAGTTCAAAGAACTTCGACTATTGGGATCCAGAACAAAAGCCATCTCTTCTACAGCACTGTCCTTTGGAACATCTTATTCTCTAGGATAAAATCCACCCCCCTCTCCTATCCTTCCACAAAGGCCTGAAGACCTGGTTCTGTTGGTTGGCTTGGCGGGGCAAATGGGGGAGCTCCTCATTGGAGATGGCTGACCTCACTCCCCCCTCCACCTTGCCCTCTGCTTTTCACTCATCCTTTTGTTATCATAGTGCTATATTGTCACTTTATTTTTCATTATTTCTTTTATTCTATTATTTTACTTTTGTCCTGTTTACATTTTTTCAATTCTTCCTTTTTATTGTTTTAAGCGTTTCCAGAATAGCCCCATGGCAAGATAGGAAGCAATAAATTTAGCAAATAAATTTTTTAAAAAATGAAATTCTGGTGAGAGTGGGAAGCTGTCTTAATAGCTTTTGATATCATTAACCATGGTTCCCTTTTGGGCAGTGGTTCTCAACCTTCCTAATGCTGCAACCCTTTAATACAGTTCCTCATGTTGTGGTGACCCCGACTGGATGCCTTTCTCCAAATCGGCGCACTCTTTGGTAGTTCCCCCTCCTCTCCCTCGCAGCACATGCAGACGTTGGTCGCGGCTCCCTTTTCTTGGTGCTGCTGCCCCCTGGTCTGTCTCTGTGGCGGGGAGAGAGGTGAGGAGGAAGGCAAAGGGGTGGCAGACTTGGCCGTTTCTTGAGGAGTCCCTGCTGATGCTGCCGCCATCGCCACTGCGTATTGTAAGGCTGTTCCCGGCCACTGGCGGTGCTTCTGTTGTTGTTCCCACCTCTGCTGCTGGTGGCAGTTCTGCCTCATCTCCCGCGCCGCCTCGCCTCCCTCCCCTCCCACTTCTGCCGTTTGCTTGAGACTGACGACTCTCAGCCCTGCTGCTGCTGCCGCCATGATGCCTTCACCTCCTCCTCTTGCTGCACCTCCTCTTCACTTTGCTCTGGAGTTTGCTTCATTTCAGGTGCTGCTGGCAGTGGCGGCAGCAAGCAATGACAGTGGGAAAGGGGGGGAACAGAGAGGCAGGGAGGGGGCAGCGGAGGAGCAGAGGTGGGGCAGCCATTAATCAGGGGTTGGTTCTCTCCCCCCTGCTCTTTAACATCTATATGAAGCCATTGGGTGAGATCATTCGTAGCTTCGGGGTAAGGTATCATCAGTATGCTGATGATAGCCAGCTTTACATCTCCACCCCGGACCAACCCAGGGATGCCCTTTCTGTGATGTCCCAGTGCTTGGAGGCCTGGATGGGTAGGAACAGGCCCAAGACTGAGTGGCTGTGGATGCCGGCATCCCATGTTCTAGATGCCCCATCATTTTTGATTGGGAGGGAGGTACTTGCTCCCTCTGAAAGGGCTCGCAACTTGGGTGTCCTCCTGGATTCATGGCTGTCCTTAGAATACCATTTGACGGTTGTGACCAGGGGGGCCTTCACACAGGTTGGCCTGGTGCGCCCTTTCCTAGATCGGGATGCCCTTTGCAGTCACTCACACCCTTGTTACTTCTCGGTTAGACTACTGCAATGCACTCTACATGGGGCTGCCCTTGAGGTGCACCCGGAGGCTCCAGCTGGTCCAGAATGCGGCTGCGCGGGTTGTTATGGGAACTTCCCGTTAATCCCGTGTGACACCTCTCCTGCGCGAGCTGCACTGGTTACCAGTGGTCCTCCAGATCCGCTTCAAGGTGCTGGTACT